>JANUWF010001466.1:0-86401 GCA_026120185.1 Voacanga thouarsii | reverse complement strand
GAGATAGCTTGTGGAAGGAATAGGAATTAATTTTCTAGTAAAAATAGCAACAAGAGTTGTTATGGTTTAGTGGTTAGAGCCTTAGAATTAATTATAGAAGTCTAGAGTTCAAATTCCATCATAGAAGCTTTAGCTAGGTTAAATTTTAATTTTTGCTTGGGGGAGTTGGTTTCGGCCTTAAGGGCCTACATCAAGGTGGTGATAATGACCTAGGAGAGACATGTTAGGAGAATTCTCATTTCACTCCTTTGTTCTTCTCGAATTTCCTAAAGGGAATTCATTCTCCCTTGATCTTTAGTTTTTCTTAATTTTCAACTCATTAGTTTGATCAAGGTGTTCTATCATTTTTCCTTTCCAGAAAATTCAGTAAAGTGCTGAGGTCTTTTAGGATCAAAATGTCTTAGTAAAAGGCTTCTCATGGTCTGGAAAATGTGGATGAATTGTGGAAAATTCCAAGAGGAAAATCCCTCTAGAAAGCTTGCTGAAATTTCACTCTATAGCTAGTTCACCTTCCTTCTTGGAATGAGCTGAAATTTTCCAGCTTGTGTGCCTTCAAAATGTCGAACTTCTTAGCTAACATTTCCTTCCAAATGCTGCCAGAAAAATGGCCTTAAGTTCAGCTTGAAACATGAATTATTTCTGCCATTTTCGGACTGCACAAAGGCTGGGCAAAACAAGTGAAAAATTCTGGGCAAATCGCTACCTTGGAGGCTTAAAACCAAGCTGTTTTCTTCCAGATTTTCTGCAGCACCTTAGCCATGTTTTTCCTCCATGAAGAAGGTTGGAAACCAGCCTTGAATACCCCTAAAACCCTCCTTCAAACTCGCTGCATCTCAGCTGGAAGAGGCGGACGAAATTCTGCCAGAAAATTTCCTGTGCAGCGAAAATTGTTGTGCAGGAATTTTCCAGCTTGCTTCCCATTTCTCCTCCAGCCGAAAATGCCAACCTACTTCTGTCGAAACCTTCCTTAAACCACCATTAACAGAGCTCCATTGTTTCCTTTAAACTTCTGGACGAAAGGCAGCAATGGCTGTCCGAAAATCTCTCCAACAAATCCCTGCAATTTAGCTTGATTGGTTTCCAAAATTCCAGCCATCTTGTTTGGCAACTTTCCATAATATCTTACTCAATTGACCAGACTTCTTCTCCATCATTGTGCACCTTAATTTCGGCCACCATAAGCCACCTTGAACTAGCTTTAATCCCTCAGAAAAATCACTCCAGCAGTCGGCCATAGGAGACTTCCAAGCTCTCCAAATTATCAAGATATCCTAGAATATTTACCTTCCAAATTCACTTCCTAAAAATATTCTTCAAGGATTGTAACAACTAACCTTTCCTTTTCCCTTCCAAATCAGAGAAACAACTTCCCAAACCCTACTGAAAATCGGCCAGCCCTATCCCTCACAGAAATTCGGCAGCTTCCTCTTCTCTCTCTCTCGATTTTCTTCAACCATCAAGAACACACACACTACACCAAGAACACCTACCTCTTCCCTACACCTAATACACCTCCAAACCACTTCAAACCCTCACGAAAATCTCCAGATTTGACTTACTCACTGCTGTGAATCCATCAACACCATTTTTAACATCAAACTCCACAAATCATCTTGCTACTTTGGATCAAAAACCAGAAAATTTTGTGAAGGACAAGAACACCTTCAAGGTAAACTTATTCTAACAACTTCATCTTCTCCAAACTTGATCTCTAATGAAAACCGATATGAATAAACATACTAATGATCTCTTCTTCTTCTTCTTCTTCTCTCTCTCTCTCTCTCTCTCTCTCTCTCATGGCCGAAATCTCTCACCCTTGGCCGGATGACTTCTCCTTCCATAATCTTGCTCTCGCCATCTCTCTTGGACAAGGTTAGCTATCTAGGAGTTGAGATCTATTCCAAACTCCTTCAAGACATTCATCAATCAAGTAAGTACCTTCAATCTTCTTTTTAAACTCTAGAATCATGTCTCTAGGATGATGTTGTTAGTAGGTGGATGGTGATAGGATTTGAGTATATATTTATTGTTGAGATTGAAGCATGAGCAATTGTATGATTGTGAAGGAGATGGGATTTATGCATGAAAGGTTCATCTTGGATGATTGTATGTTGATTTGAGGGTTGATGCATGTCATAGGTTGTATTTATGTCAAAGCATGCTAGAGATTATGTCACCTTTGGTGAATAGGAGTTATATGCATGATTAGATTATTGAAGCCATGATCATGTTTATGCTAGTAAAGGTTAAATCATGTCTTAATAAATTTGGATCTATGCCTAGATGCAAGATTTGGATGATTTGATGAATCGAAGGATTGCGTATGATATTGATTGTGGTTGGCCATAGAATCTTGGTCATGATCTAGTTGTCCCTAAGCTAATTTTAGTTCATGAATAAAATATTCAATAATAATTTTGCTAGTAAATTTCAAAAACCCTAGGAAGGGTAGATTTGGAATTATTATATATATAAATGATATTTTAGTCAAATGAATAATAATTTTGCTAGAAAATAAAATGAATAAATATTATTAAAGCCTTTCATGGAAATAATTATAATTAGTAAAATGATTATTAAATCAAAACCCCTTAAGGATTTACTTATTATTTTCCAAACAAGACTCATTAAATTTAATCTTCACTAGTTCTAGCTATCAATTATTTTCTAACAACTAGACTATCAGTAAATCACTATTTTACCTAGTACCACCTATGACTCTTTGATCAAATAAACTCTAAATTTTCCTTAACAAGATTTAAACTTTCAACTTATTAGAATTTATTTCCCAAACCATTAATTATTTTAAATAACAAATTAAACTTAGCTTATAAACCTACTTATTTATTATTTTGCCTTAAAGCTCGAGACACTAGGATCATGGTAGTAGTAAGTTGAGTTGATTTAAAATTGAGGAAGTGGATTGTGACTTGAACTTGATTAAGATTTGTATTTGCCATGTGGGGTTAGGTCAGCTATTCGAGACCTTGTTGTTGTGAGCAAGAATCGGTAAGCTCCTCGCATAAAACCTATCGATGTGAAATGTTTTCCTTATGGCAAGTTAAATATGGAGTGTATGGACACTCGCTTATTTGAAGGCAATTGAGGGTTGAATTTTTTCTTATTTCCAACACTTATTATTTGAAAGTTACTGAGTAGATTTTCCAAACTTAAAACTTATTCTAAAACTGATTTCTCCCAAAACTTTGGAAACCCTCAGATTGCTATTTCCATGAAGAGCAATGCTTTGTTCATTTTATCCCAAGTGGGAAACGTCGTTGAGTACTCAATAAGGGTGGACTACTAGGACTAATCTTTGAAGGGTTAGGGTAAGTCTCTCAGCAGGTGGCCACCTCTGAGGGGTGAGTCCTTCCCGGATAAGATGTCAGTCCAGTGAGTCGTGCCGGTCCGAGCTAGCAGTTTGTTTTCAGTCAAGTGACTGTGTTTTGCCAGAATGGACACACGGTTGTTATTTGGGTATAGAGAATGAGGAGTATCTTGCCCAGTAGGCCGATCACCTACTTTTGTCGATCTCGCACAAAGTGTCGGCATTCCGACCTGGCTATGGGGCCCAACGTGTGGTAACCCATATCCCTTTCTTTCGAGTGGTTGATTTCATTACTTATGTATGGCTAGATAAGCCAAAACGCCACTCTTGCTTTTGACTAATGCTTGATGCTTCCCAATGTTTCTCTTATAAAAGTTTCACACTTTGCATCCACAAATTGATTTCACTAAACACCCAAAGCACACACGGACTTACTGAGATTTCTGTCTCATTACCTTTCTATCATGATTTCAGGATGATCCTGCTGTGGAGTTGAGTGGCTAGTAATATCTCCTTTGGAAGAGAATGTATCTTTTGATTTTATGTATTGCTTTGGGGAGGCGAGAGTGGATAATTTTATTTATTGTTTTAGTTTTGGAATTCATGGATTTATTCTTAAAGTTTTCTTTGGGTTGTAATAACTTTTTTAAAAGTTAAATATTATTTTTATTCCGCAATTTGTTTGTGTGACCTAGTTATAAAGACCCCTTGTCCTTTGAACGGGGCGACATCCCCGGCCCTGGCGGGCCTAGGCTTCGGGGTGTTACAAGTGGTATCAGAGCCTAGGTTATAGGAAAATATTAATGATTTATGATTTATTTATTTAAGTTTAAATCTTATCTAACCTATGTTGTTAATGATGTAGGATGGTTAGACTGCTTAGGACAGCAAGGAAAGGGCAGCAGTGGCACCCACCTTACTATCTAGACCAGGAAGACCTTCCAGCTCCCCAACCTCGCCCTCGACCCACTGTCCCCGTAGAAGATAGCCATGATGTCGAGGTTGTCCCTATGGAGGATAGCAGGTGATGACGAGGTCCAGATCCTAGAGCCACCTCCAATCCCGGTGATAGACATAAGCTCGACAGATGAGGATGATGTGATGATAGTGGAGCCCGAACCCCACCCTCCTAATCCCGAAGTGGATTTAGCGGCAGACTAGTGATGACCCGGGGAGATAGACTATGAGTCTCCACCTAGGCCTTCTTTCATCCTTTCCTTCAGCTCGAGTTGAGGCCGGAGAGAGTTCTAGGAGCCCCGGGAAGGAGCCAATTGAGGGATTTGCTAGCGGGGACGGAGTAGATTTTTCTAAGAACACTAGGGGTTGGTTGTGTGAGGTCGATGATGAGGGTTCGGATAAGGATTGGAGAACTAAGAGTTATTTTGTTTTAGATGGTTATTTATTTGTTGTTTTTCGAGAACTAGTATGACAAAGATTTTCAATTTTATTTTCTATTCACAATTTTAGATTTATGCAAGTCAATTTTTGAAATCAAAGTTTATGAGCAATCCCTTAAACAAGTTGCATCTGACTTCTTTCTACTCATACTTGGCTATGTATGCTTGCACCACTAAAATAATTTGATACATGAGTGCACACATGATACCCATTTCCCGCTGACATCTTTAAAACTTTATAAATTTCTTCTGATTTCGAGAAAATAAATTTGCCTTATTAATAATAATTGTTGTTCCTTTAGGCAAATGCATTATACTAGCTCTTCCTGAGCCCTCAATTACATTTGCACTACCGTTTATCGTATAAATATTTATTTATCCCATTTTGAGATCGTAAAAATATTTCTCATTTTTTAGTATGGTGTGTGTAGTTCTACTATCAATAATGCATACATCATCATTAACAACAGACCTATCCGAACACAAATATATATATGTAAACGTAAATATTATTAGAATAGAATGAAAATGAAAATACAAAAATATCGTGGTGAGGCTTTAGTTTTTCTGGACACTGCCATCACCAATTAAATGATCTATCCTACCATCTGGTGTTCAAAAAAATCCGATACATTCATATGGGTAATATTGATATTAAGATCTTCAGGATCAATATCATCATCCTCAACATTATTTATTGGATGTTGAGAAAAATTTGCTTCCACATTTTTATTTTTCAATGAAACTTGATACAATTCAACTAAATGCTTAGCCGTACGTACGCTTTCGTGACCAATGACCTTTCATGCCACATCTATAACATATATCCTCATGCTTTTCTTCAATTTCTTTTTCTTTTCCCTTATGATCTTTTCTCGTTCCACTTCAGTGGCCGTATTTCTCACAGCTTGATTATGATTGTGATAAGGGAAATATCGAGCGTGTCTATGACCATAACCACGATCACGGCCACGGCCATGGCCACGACCACGACTATAATGATAGCTTCGCTGGAGCCAACAAGCATTCACTTCGGGAGTGTTGTTGAGCCGCTTGGTCCGCTTCATGATTTCTCAATAATAACTCATTATTTTTCTCTCGCAATGAGGAGGGCAGTAATTAAATCAGTAAATTTTGTATACCCCTTTTCTCAATATTGTTGTCTGCAGGACAATATTTGAGGCATGAAAGGTGGAGAATGTCTTCTCCAACATATCTTCATCGATCACTTTTTCTCCGCATAATTTTAATTGAGATGTAATTTTATACATTGCGGAGCTATATTCATTCACGGTTTTAAAATCTTGCAACCTCAAGTGCAACCATTCATACCGTGCAAGTAGGTAGTACGACCATCTTCAGGTGGTCAAATCTTTCTTTAAAATTTACCCACAGGCCATATGGATCTTTTTCGGTAAGATATTCCATTTTCAAATTTTCATCGAGATGACGACGAATAAAAATCAAAGCTTTAGCCTTGTGTTGTGCGGATGCACTATTATTTGCTTGAATAGTTTCACTAAGGCCTTCAAGCATTTAGATGCATTTCTCGCATCGAGAACCCATGACATATAATTTTTTCCGTAAATATCAAGGGCTACAAATTCGAGTTTAGCGATGTTAGCCATAGAGATCAATAAATGCGTACCTGTCTTCTGACTTTGGTAACGGCAGAAACTCGTGCTTAGTCTTCTGGCTTTTGTATCGGTAGAGACTCGTGCTGATAACGTGTTATAAAATTAGGGTAGTGTTAGAATAAAATCTTCACACTACACACTAATAAAACTCTAACTATTTTGCATAAGAATTTCTCTCTTTCTTTTCTCTCACAATTTTCTCTAATCTTTGTTTCACTAATCTTTCTTTCACAAAATAATGGTGTATTACAAGCTTAGAGAATAGCTCTATTTATAGAGCTCTAATTAGTGGATTACATCATGGCATACATCATCTTCCACTAATCTTAATTAGTGGTGTCTCCACTAAATGATGGATATCCATAAAAATCTTCTATAATAATTCACATAAATCCATAATTAGTGGAGCCTCCACTAATTAATAAAGATTCCAATAATTCATAACATAATCCTAATTTTCATCCATACTTTTATAATACTCATTAGATTCTATGGGCAGCATTGACAATGGTGATTAAGTTGATTTTATGGGTGCTCACAGGTCACAGCCAGGACTGATCCATCAATAGGGAGGTGGAGACACTTGCCTTTATAAAGATTTTTTTTCATATATTATAATGCGCGTTTAATAATTATCTTGACAAATAATTAACACTAACCCTAATTATTATTATTATTATTATTATTATTATTATTATTATTTAGCAACTAATTTTCACATAACCTAACACTTATTAAATAAGTGACATCTATCTCTTTATTAGTTCTTATCCATATGAATTTATTGAATTAAAAAAAATCATAATATTTTAAAAAGAAAATTCTTCAAATTTTTATAATACTGTTAAATGTTAATAACTACCGATATCACGTGTTACTGTAAGGTACTTTCGTAGCTACTTGTATATATATATATATTAACGTATTAAAAAATTAAAATTTTCAACAAGCCGATTAAATTGTAGAAAAAAAATCATTTACCCATAATTATGAGAATTATAAAAAGAAAAATCATTTACCCACTAATTTTTTATATTTGCCATATGGCATTTTACACGCGCTGACTGCTGGGCGGCATTTTGACCGCCCTCGGCACGTGCTAAAATCTTTGGTGGAATGATATATTACTCTAAAGTATCTCAACTTTTGAAAACTCTATAGACATCCCCTAAAGTTTCTGAAAATTAGACGTGCACACCTCAAATTTTTGTTCATTCTAGAAATTGCCAAATGGAGTGCCATAATATTGTTAGAAACTAGAACCTTGGTATTTTGAGGCATAATTTTCATCTTACAAAGTAAATCGCATTTTTCTAATGTATTTGAGAAAATATAAGAAAACAAAAGTGCCTTTTGGCTTTAGTATATAATTTTTTTTCTTGTCAGTAACAATTTTTTTTATAATAGTATGGTTATTGTTTGATATGGAAGTTTCGAATTCGACACTAGATTAAATCTCTCTCTCCCCCAAGGTTTTTGCGACCGAATCGGATAGTGAATCGGTCCTTCAAACGGTCCGGTTCAATCAAATAAATCGAAAAATTCAAAACCGTGTCTGGATAATTCAGATCGGGTTGGACCGGTCGATCAGACTAGCTGGACTATGAATCGACCGGTCAGACCGGTCATTTATATAAAAAAAATTGGGTCAAATTTTATAATTTATGAGTAAATTAAATTATATAATTCAATAAATTACTTTAATATGTTAGATTGTTAGTTATAAATTAAAAATGATTAATTTTAATCATGAATTTGAATATTTATATCTTTATGAACTTAAATTATACTATATTATTGCTCAATTTTTAAAAAAAATAATTATATTTTTAATTTTTAAATTATAATATTATCGGTTCAATTACGGTCTAATTACGATTGAACCATTAAATCGTGAACCAATAACTTTTCCACTTCGATGACCGGTCTGGTTCTGAAAACATTGCCCTCCCACACTTCTTGTCTTCCCCCTCCTCTTTTAAAAAATTAAAAAAATAGTATATTAATTTTTTCCCTATTAGATGGATCACATAAATTTATTATATTGGAATATCAAATATCTTTTCTACAAAGAATTACAATTCATTGGTTAAGAAAATAAGTGACTTATTTAATACTCAAGGAGTTTTTTTTTTTTTTGTCTCTCTTACAACATATCATAGATAATACAAAACGTTAAAAATACACTATAACTAACAAAACTTTTCTTTTGACTTGCACTTTTAGCTAAACCAATTATGATGCAATTGAATTCTAAGATAAAAGTAATATTGCCTGCCCTACTTAATTTAGAAATAGGACGTTTCTACACTAACTTCTTTGTTATTGTTATATGCTTAATTTATTATGCTTAACCTTAAAGTAAACTAAAGAAAAGTGAAACTTAATCCTAGGACTAGGAGAAAAAGGATAGTAGGTGGCATGATTGTATTAAAGAAAATGAGATATTACTTTTAAAATTGAAATAAAAGAACATTTCTTGTCAAATATAATTAAAAAATTTATTTGCAAAACATATATCCATAAAGTAAATTGTAATATCAATCTTTACAAAGCAAGCCCTTACATAGTTACATTCAAGTTTTTTTAGAATTGAATTTCTCCTTTTATTTTTTTCCTTTTTTCATTTCTACAATGTCTTTAAAGATAATAACATATGTCTTATAACCTAATCACGACCTATTCCAACTAACATAAAAACAGAAATGGTTCTAGATTTAAGAAATGAATAACTTTTTCTTCTCTAAAAAACCGACTAAACGAAAGATGTTGCAAATTGAATTAGATTAAAATAAATATGAAACTATATTATCTATCTTCAAAATATAAATTTTATTTCAATCTTCATGACTATTACAATTATATGTACACAGAAGTAATGACATAATTGCACAAGCCATTATGGTCAAATATTTATATATAGACACATAAAAACTATTTCATAAAGATACTCAAGTACTAGACAATCCAACTAATATTGAAATAGAAATGGTGCTAAATTTCATAAATAGAAAAATTCCTTCCCAAGTGAATCAAGTGAGTAAAAGATTTTACAATTTGAAAAACTTTTGGGAAAAAAAAATATATATATATATATACCTCTCTTGAACATCTTCTTAAAAATAATTTTTTTGGGGTAAAAGTACACCTATTATTATTTGAAAAACTTTAGAAAAAACATGATGAAATTTTGCTAAACTTAGTCCACAACTGAAATTTATTTCAATCTTCTTTTATAAGTATGAAACATGTTACTATTCGAACTATTTCTAAAAACCCTAAATCTCTCTTAATTTTTTAAAATAAAATTTATTTATTTTAATCAATACTGTTATACATAAATAAGCGTAGAAGGTAAATATTAATGTATCAATCACCATTGTAGCCACTACTAGTCTATAGATCTTGCCGTACCTACATGCAAATACTAGTTTACATAACCTTTTCATTAGATGAAATTTATATAGTTGTATCCTATTGTAGCTAGTACCAATACATATGCGTACTAGTGAACCTTTTGTTTACTAGGATAAATGCATTGCTATATAGGTAGTAAGTTGCATTGTAATTATAGTTGTCCCTCTCTCTATATATATATATAGGTATCAAACAACTTTTTTACTAGCAAGTATTTGTACTTCCTTATATATATAAGTTATGATGTAATTGCATAATCATTGTGGCCAATATAAAATGTGCAAACAACTTAAAGCTTTTTCATTGGGGCAATGTGTATTACTATATATTTGATACATTGTGATGTAATTGCATTTGCCACAGTTGCCAAAACATGTATAGGCGCCAAACAACTTTTTCACTTGAAAAATGATATATATAATACAAACACAAAATAATTTTGCTAGAAGAATTTGCAATTAATTGTATTGCAAAAAATGAAATTTGTTTCAAGAATCTTTATTTAATCCACATGTTACTATTTGAAATATTTTTTAAAAAAATATGAAATTTATTAAAATAGTCCAAAAAAGATTTTTTTTCAATCTCTTTTTCTAAACATTACACGATTAAAAAAACTTTAGAAAACACATAAAACTCTTAAATCTTTTGAAAAAAAAATAAACTGCATATATATAAGGAGGAAATTTGTATTAATATATGTCGGGTTAATTATAATTTGGTCCTTAAAACTTTTTGGTAGCTAAATCCCTCTCAATTAATTTGAGCACTCGTGTGATTCAAAACTTTTTAAATTTTTATAATTGAGCCCCTTTCTTACTAATACAAAAGTGACCAAAAAACAAAAGGGAATTAACAGGGGCAAATGTACAATATAACTTAATTTTTACTCTTCTTCCCTCTTCCCTCTTTCCTCTTCCTTCCTCCCTTCATCCTCTCTTCTCCTCCGCAAAACCACTACCATATAGACACTGCCAGGGACCGAACTAGTGGGGGCAGGGCGGCGTCCTACTCTCTCTAAATTTTAAAAAATATTGTAAAATATCTTTTAAAAAATTAAAAAAAATTATAATTTATAATTTATAAATTTTAGAATTATAATATTATCTTTTTTAATATAACGTATAATTAATTTTTATTTTCAAGAACTCTCCTCCTCTTTATCTTGTTCATAACCCTGCTTATTTCTACCTATTATTATTATTATTATTAATTTATTTATTTATCATTCAAAATCCTAAGAAAGCACACCGGCAGAGTCGGATTTTAATGTTTCCAACGGACAAAGCACACTGGGCACCATGTATTTCCTTCCCTGTCCCCCTCTGATGCATACACTCATGACTTCAAATAAAATTCCGAAATTGAAGCTAGATTTACAGGGACACCGGTTGCAGTATACCTGTTCTTCACCTCTACCTCTAGCTGCTCCTCCTAAAGCCACCCTTGCACCATCAACAACACTACCCACCCCATTGACCCTAATGCCAAAACCACCACCGTCTGCACTCACAACACCAACAACCACAATGACACTGACACTAACATCATCTCCACCAACTAAACCTTCGCCACAGAGACGGATACAAAGGGGCTAAGGGGGTGTTGTCCATTAGAGCCATGAATGTGAAGGTTTGATTCATTATTTCCAACAGTTGCTGCTGCATTTGCAGCTCCAATCGATGCTGCCATTTTCACCCGAGGAGGAGCACCTTGTGACTGTGTGAAAATGGTGATGACTACTACAGCTTTAAAGATGAGTTAGGGATTTTTTTTTTTTTTTTTTTTGTGGAAGATTTGTGCGGGCAAACAATTGAGCTGGATTTGCAGATGGGAATAGAGGAACAAGACAATGGGTAGGGAGGGAGAAAAAAATGGAAAAGATGAAAATTAGAAAGCGAAACTTAAGTAAAATTACAGATTTGCCCCGGTCAAGTTTTGGGTATAAATATAAAGGGGTTGAGAAATCTATTCCAATTCAAAATCACTCTAATTTTAAATAATATTAATTTAAATCATATTTTAATTTTATATATTAAAATAAATTTATTTTAATCTAATTATTATCTAAGTAATCTTTAACCCAGTTAAATTTTCTTGCAAAATATTCTAGTCAAGTGGTGAATTTTGACTCTATCCTTTAGAAAAGAGATGATAGACTCAATTGAAATTTTTAAAAATTTTTAAGTGATTCAATTATTCAAATTAAATTACTTAATTGTGAAAAAAAATATTATTTTGGAAAGACCAAATTGTGCTGTGATTTCAAAATATATACAATACTTAAATACAAGCACTATCCAACATTTTCACTACAAGAAATTTATCAATAGTATATGACAAGTTGTGACATAATTGCATTCCTATCACTATAGTTAGTACATATATGCAGCACCCACATAGTAGTATTTTTGCTTTGAAATATTTGCATCACTATATATGATAAGTCAAGTTGTGACATAATTACATTTGTCATTATAGTCAATACATTTATAAAGATGCTGAACAGTTTTTTATTAAGAAAAATATTACAATATATATAATAAATTATGATATATTTACGCGTGTTATTTGTAATGTGAAAATGTGTATCTATATAAGTAAATATTTATATATCAACAGGAAATAACTTTCTTACTTAAAAAATTCGTATTATATTATAATATCTATATATTAAATTCAGGATAAGAATTTCGGGGGGGGAATTTGTACCATTTGACATAACTTGGAGGGTGTCTCCACAATTCCCCCACAAGAGAAACTCCAAATTCATAGTTGCATAGGTGCATTTGTAGAAAGAGTAAAAAGTTGGCCACAATATGGTATATAATTAAATAATTAGTATAAGGAAAAAATACTTAAGAAATTGGACACTCTACTACTTTATTGGGAGTATGAAGGAGACGTTATGAACAAAAGTGCGTCTAGGTTCTCTTCATGTACTGCTTCAAGGTCCCACCCTCCCCCAAGCTGCACCCCGGTCCTTCGTCTCAGCCCCCCGCTCCAAAAATCCCACCTCACTAGATTTCCTCCTCTCAAACAACGGCGGAAAAAACCATCTCTCCTTCTCTCTTTGTTTCTCTCTCTATATACACTAGATATAGAGACAAATGTTGGTCTATTAAACTCTCTTTATATCAAGAAAACTGCCTCTCTTCCTGTAGGAAACTTCTGTTTTGAAACTCGAGCACACAGAGACAATGAGAAGAAAAAGTTAAGCAAGGAATTTTCTTTCTAATCTTCTTTCTAATCTTCTTTCTAATCGTGTATATATGTATAGATAAGAGAGTTTATGTTCGTCTTGTGGGTTGGTTTTTGGTATGCATGAAGGGATTGTGATGGGTGTAGTTGAGGGATGACGAAAATCTGCCTACTCAACCAGCTGTTTACCATGCGCGAGGTGAGCATTTTGAAGTCGTAAAAAGCAAATGATAGTGGAAAAAAAACTGGGTTTTGTTTTCTGGATTTTGCTCATTGGATTGTTGGTCTGTTTTGGAAGGTTTTCTGTGTTTATTGGGATTTGACTCAAAGTTTAAGAAAGTTGCTTGATTTTTTATTTGTTGACGATATCAATGCGGGATATGAAATGTTGATGTTGCCGGAGGGAGGTGAAATGATGGAGCATTGGAGCTTTGTCAATTTCTGACTGTTTATATTTGAGGTTGCATGTGATTGGCAAGGAAGATCTGAGGCTTCGATTTGTGCGTTGCGATTCTTAATCTGAGAAGAGGATGTTGTATGTTTGAGGTAAAAATCAAAGTTTTTGTTCATTTCTTTCCTTCATGATTTTTTTTTCTTCTTCTGTTTATGATTTTCTTGGAGGCCTTGGATGTATCCTCTCCGTGGTTAATTTCTTCCTAATGTATTTTTGGCATTTCTCGAAGTAATAAATTCAAGTTCTGCTGCATTTCCACCTTTTTTTTCGGTTTTCTTGAAAGATATGTGTATGTGGGCCTTGTTTGGTTTATTAATAGGTTCTTATTGTTGGGTTTTACATTTTTAATCAATAGCAAAAATTCAAACTTTGCAAACATTTCTTTTGCATTCTAAAATAGTTTATATGCCTGTTTCACTAGATTCTTATGATTTTTGTTGAGAAGTTGTCTAGTGTTCTATTAATGTTTTGTAGCTCTTTGATGGTAGAGGTGAGGTTTCATTAGTCTTTTACGGTATAAGATCCCATATACTTGAGAATTTGTAGATAGATGAGTGCTCTTTGAGACAGTTGGAACTTGAATTCAGAAAAATTGGTCTTGATTTTGTTTCTTGATCCTTACCTGCTGCGGCCTCCCCTCCAGACCCAAAATTAAAAAAAAAAAAAGAAAGAAAGAAAATAGTTTGGATTGGTTGGTACTTTTATGTTTTATGCCATTTGCTTGTGCGTATGCTGTTGTTTCTTCATTTTTCTGTTGTTGTCCATAAATATTAACTGGGTTTCTTTTTCATGTAATATATATATATATATATATATATATATATATCAGCAAGTGGTTTCAATATATGTTTAGTTGATTTTGCATAATTGAGAAATTTCTTGAACAGGAAGTGGCTGTAAGAAGGTTGTCTCGTTTGTCCTGTTAATGAATAGATTGATTGCTTATGTATTTGTGTATTAAGCTACACAAGCGTGGGACAAAGAACGAAGTCTGTTCATTAGATGGATTGAAAAATAAATTCATCAAAGACAATGTTGAAGATATTACCATCTGGGCTGTTGATTTTATCACTCCTCATAGTTTTCGCGGCTGCTGATAGTGGATTTCCCCGATGTTACTGTGAAGATGTGGGATTCTGGAGCATCGAGAGCATTTTGGAGTGTCAAAAAGTGAGCGACTTCTTGATTGCTGTAGCCTATTTCTCAATTCCAATTGAGCTCCTCTATTTTGTTAGTTGCTCCAATTTTCCATTTAAATGGGTGCTTCTTCAGTTCATTGCATTCATTGTTTTATGTGGGATGACTCATTTGCTTAATGGATGGACTTATGGCCCACACCCATTTCAACTTATGCTTGCCCTCACCATTTTCAAAGTCCTAACAGCTCTGGTCTCATTTGCTACTGCTATAACACTGATTACGCTCATCCCATTGCTACTTAAGGTCAAAGTGAGAGAACTTATGCTGAGAAAAAAGACTTGGGATCTTGGTAGGGAAGTAGGAATCATAAGGAAGCAGACGGAAGCAGGAGTGCATGTCCGGATGCTCACCCAAGAGATTCGGAAATCACTTGATCGGCATACCATCTTGTATACAACTCTGGTTGAGCTATCTAAGACACTGGGTTTGCAGAATTGTGTTATTTGGATGCCTAATGAGAATAAAACAGAAATGAACTTGACACATGAACTGAGAGAAAGAAATTCTTCAGATATATATGATTCAACTATCCCAATCAATGACCCAGATGTAAGAGAGATTAAGTCAAGTGATGGAGTAAAGGTTCTGAACACCGACTCAGCACTTTCTGTTGCAAGTAGTGGGGGAAATGGTGAACCAGGCGCTGTTGCTGCAATTAGGATGCCAATGCTGAGAGTTTCTAATTTCAAAGGTGGAACTCCTGAGATGGTTCCGGCCTGTTATGCAATCCTTGTTTTAGTTCTTCCTGGTGGAAATGATAGATCTTGGAGCAATCAGGAACTTGAGATAGTAGAGGTGGTTGCTGATCAGGTGGCGGTTGCTCTTTCCCATGCTGCAATTCTTGAAGAATCTCAGCATATGAGAGACAAATTGGTGGAGCAAAATCGGGCCTTGCAGCAAGCAAAGCAGGATGCACTGATGGCAAGCCAAGCAAGGAATGCGTTTCAGATGGTAATGAGCAATGGATTGAGAAGACCCATGCATTCAATTTTAGGTCTGCTTTCAGTGATGCAGGAAGAGAATCTGAGTTGTGAGCAACAACTTCTTGTTGATGCAATGGTTAAGACTTCCAATGTCCTCTCAATCTTAATAAATGATGTGATGGATACTTCAACAAAGGACAATGGGAGGTTTCCCCTTGAGGTGAAGTCTTTTCAACTGCATTCTATGATAAAAGAAGCTGCTTGTCTGGCCAAATGTCTTTGTGTTTACAGGGGTTATAACTTTTCCATTGAAGTAGATAGAACCTTGCCTAATCATGTTATGGGGGACGAGAGACGAATTTTCCAGGTTATTCTGCATATGGTTGGAACAACCCTAAATGGAAGCAGTGGAGGACGTTGTCTTGCCTTCCGTGTTCTCTCAGCAGATCGAAGTCAGGGAAGGAATGATCAAGGATGGGGACCCTGGAGGTCTAGCTCATCTGATGGGTATGTTTATATAAAATTTGAAGTTGGAATATATGATGGCAGTTCACATTTTGAGGGCACCTCCGATGCAATACACAGTCGTCGAAGGTATTTTAGTGGGGGAGCTGAGGAAGGCTTGAGTTTCAGTGTATGCAGAAAACTAGTTCAGGTATTCTCTATTTCTAGAAGCATTTGGTTCGTGACTGGTAGTATCTGTTTATTAAGCATTCTTGTCAATATCATAGTGTCCTGATAATGCTTCTAAATACTTTGTTCTCCTTGGAATCATTTGTATCTTCTGAAAATTATCTATGTTATTGTGTTATAAATTATCTCTTTGAAAGTGAGAGAAAATTTCCAGAAAAAGTGATAGTGATATTGTAGGAGGAACTTAAGAATAATTTATTATTTTTTCAACTTCCTTTATAGTAGTAAGAACTTTGTTATTTTGGAATTTAGCTAGCAGTATTATAGCTGTAAATAGATTTTATTTTATTTTTCTTGCATTCAAGACTTAAAAAAACTATTATGTGCCAAATTATTTCTTCTCCAGTGCTTAAGCCTGGTTTAATGGAGCTTCAAAGAAAATTTAGGATGAATATTCATATGGAAATTAGTTGTTTCTAACCAGTTAACTGTTTTTCAAAATAAAAAACAATGGCAGTTGATGCAAGGAGATATTTGGGTAATCTCAAATCCAGAAGGTTATGATCAAAGCATGGCACTTGTTCTTCGGTTTCAAAAGCGGCAATCCATTGTTGTTGGCATATCTGAACACGGGGATTCTTCTGGTCATTCTCATTCGAACTCTCTTTTGAGGGGCCTTAAAGTCCTTTTAGCTGATGATGATGATATAAATAGGGCAGTTACTCGGAAGCTGCTTGAGAAACTGGGATGCATAGTTTCTGCTGTATCATCAGGATATGAATGTCTTAGTGCTCTTGGACCTGTTGTAGCTTCATTCCAAATTGTCCTTGTGGATCTCCACATGTCTGACTTAGATGGATTTGAAGTGACTATCAGAATTCGAAAGTTCCGCAGCCGTAATTGGCCATTGATCATTGGCTTGACTGCAAGTGATGGTGAAGAAATTTGGAATAGATGTTCTCAAGTTGGAATGAATGGAGTTATCAAGAAACCAGTCCTCTTGCAAGACATTGAAGATGAGCTTCAGAGGGTTCTCTTGCAGGCCAACAGAGTGGGATCGTAAGGCAGGCAATACACTTCCCTGGCTTGCTCTATCTGCAGAGCATTTCAGTGAAACTTGGTTAGAATAAAGAAACATATTTGCCTTGGAACAAAATGCTTCTGCTAGCAAGAGTCAAGCATACAGATGTTATACACAGCATTGACAATCACATTGGTACAGAAAAATTCATCTTCATTCTTCTTTAATATCTTTAATGTTTCTTTTTTCTGGTATCCAACTTAATTAATTATGTCGGTGGCTATGACAAATAAGACATCTCTGAAATGGAGATTATCAGATTGAACAGAAAATATGGGGAATAGGTGAAGATAAGTGTCTGTTGAAAATTTCCTGTTACAAATTGTTTCAAGGAAAATTTTGGTTGGAGAAAATTAATAGATATGTAGAAGGTAGATTAGGATTACTAATTGTAACCCCTATTTATATATTACTTCCGCAAGCAACTCTTGTTACAGTTGTGGATGTTCAAATGATGCAAGATTATTTGTTCCATTTCGTTTCACATTGTTGTTTATGTTCTTTGGACTGATACTTCTACATTCTACGCATTGTCAGCCAATTGAGTTAACAGTACCCATCCAGAAATTTGAAATTTAAGATGACAATTACCAACATGATTAGTTCACATTTTTGTCGATGTTCTCCTTTAGTGCTTTTAAGTTCTAACCAGCAACCAATAATCTGTGTCACAAATCTACAAGTAACATCATGTTAATTGATAATCTGCATGCCATCGCAGTAATTGAACTATATTTTATGCCATAAAATAGCTTATTGAGCATGTTAGTTTTCCTATTCTCACTCAAAGAAATCAGATGGCAATCATCCTTTGTTCACTATTTTTTCAATGGACTATTCTTGTTTCTTCCCTCTCTCCTGGCAGTCACAGCCTTTGAGATCATCATTTGCATTACAATGAATAGGAGATTGGTATGTTGTATGAGTCTTTCTGGGCTGCGTCTCTATCCGGTAATGATTACTTTTTCTGATGGTATCAGTGATAGAAACTATCTGGTATAGTTCCTTACTCTATCCATCATCCCTAGGTGCATCTTATCTAACACATCTAATAGCAGCCCATATCTTTTGCTTATCTGATGCACATGCATTGCATATGGTTATTGTTTGAGTCGTATGTGTTCTTTTTTGTGTGCCCTTGGGAAGCCATTGAAAGTGGCAATGTTGTGGAAGAGTATGGGTCAAAGATATCTTCTCTTGTGGCTTTCCTATCACCTTGTTGACAAAATGTAAAACCATGCATGAATTTGAGTACGTACATGCACACTTCCAGTCTTTTTAGGCAGCCCCAGTGGTCCCCATCCCTTATCTCCACGAGCCTAAAACTCGTGGATATTTCGTTGGAATTTTGGAGCCACTTATTTTCTTCGAAGTGTATTGATATTCCATCAAAATGGCCAAATGCATATTCTTTGTTGCCATCATTACTCCACCTGTGAGAATTTGACCAGACTTTTTAGGATTCTGGCTCCTTCTATCATAAATTATTTTTCACCTGATTTTGCTTCCTTAGAACACATTCTTTTCAATCAATCCTACCTTTGATCTTTTTCATCTGGGGTTTTAGGTGGGGTGGCTCATTGGAATCATTAAGATGGGTAAATTCCCTTGTCAGCATTAGCTGATATTCTGATAATTTCTTGATTACTAGCTTGATAACGCGTGCTGCAAATCACGAGATGTTTTTCCCAAGAACACTATTTTTGATAGTGTCATCTTCATTTCCTCCCCACATAAGTAGTCCCACAAAAGGGCTATTTATAGAAGAAGCCAGTTTGTTGATGAATTGGCTTTGTTTTTTTTGGCATTTTGTACTACCATATACACTGCATTGGATGTTGAAGGGAGGGTGGAGGAGGGGTCACCATCTTCTCTGCCTTGTGTTTCAATGAGACAAGATGCCTCATCAAAACTTGAAATTCTCAAAGTAGAGGTGGTCCATACAGAAGCATGGAATTAAATGTTTGTCCCATGTGTTCTTTTTTTCCTTCTGACAGGATCCTATATGTTCTTGAAAATGGCATGCTCGAAGCAGATATAAATTTTTAATACATGTATATTTTAATGGACGGTCCATTATATCATCTCGATAACTCTGTAGTTGAATGATCGAGTGTCTTTTCCTTGTAGTGGAATAGAAACTCGACTCATTGTCCTTGAGAGAAACCAATGATAGATTTGGAGAAAGGATTTTTTTTTGGTTTCATTAACGGAAAATGTCTGCAAAGACATCAGAGAGTACATGCATTGAAGGTTGAAGACCCCCATTTGCCTATTACCAAAGCTTAGCTTGGCCAACAAAGGGGCAGGCATATTAGCCTCGTTGATAAATGAAAAAGACAAAAGAAAACAAGGAGAAGAAATACATATTTGTTTTGATGGATCATGAGATTTTGTAAAATGAAGTAATTAATCTACAAGGTTAGATATTTTTATCATAGTAAGATGTCAAGATTATATCGCAAAATAATTTTTTATTTTACTATACAAGATGACTTGATGCAATAGAACATCTATTAAAGTGCTCTGAGTTAGGTAAATCATGTCCTAAATGAAAGAGCTTATGTGGGAGAATGGAATAAAACCAAATTGCAAGCAAACAATGGAAATGTTGTATGCTGCTAATTGGTTGGATTAATTAGTCTAACTCAAAAAATGACAAGGAACTTATCTATTGAAGACAAATGCAGCTAGAAATAAGAAATATAGGTAGGTGGAGTTTAGTGGGGATAAGAGACATGTTGTAAAGCAATGATTTGTTATTAGCCATGACACTTCTCATGGTGGCAGAAGCTAAAGTTTTGTGCTAAGGGGTCTGAATGTTGATTAAAATATAAGCTCTTGTTTTGCAGTCTTTTCAAAGCGTGGAATTGAATGAAAAGAATCTATCTTTCTTTCTGAAGTCTGTATATTTAACAACTTGAAGATCAAGAGAGGCATACATACCTTGAACCTCATTCCACTTGGCATTCTTTTCTCAGTATGATTTTGCATAAAGAAAGCTGTCAAACACCTACATCTCAAACTCACGTACAAAACCTCTTTTATTATGACTTAAGTGATTTAGTTGATTGGTTAAAAAAAAAAAAAACTTATTATACAATTAATTTTTGTTAAAACAATTTATCTTTGTAAGTGAAATTTATAAGATAATTCCATGTTTATAAAGACTGATATGTGATTCTGAATAAAATAAATAAATAAATAAATAAATAAAAAAAATTTAATATCAAAACTAGAAAAAAGTACATTAGACGTCGCTCTGGAATCTCAAGTTCAATTCTAAGGAGATCTAGTGATCTCTGCATGAGAAATAATTTTTTAATAACTAGGGGAATTAAAAAATAAATAGGTTTTTTCAAAGGCCAATGTACTTTGGGCAGGCCGAAATAATTTCCTTAATGGGTAACGTTTGGACATTGCTGTCTTGTTATTATAATTGGCAACCTATAGTTTGACTTGCATAATTGCAGAGGCCTAGATCCTCGGTGGTCCTTTATAGATTAAGGTTGTTATTGTGGGTAATATGTAGCAACTTATAAAATATCTAGTTTCTTTTTGGGGGAGTTAATTGCATTTAGGCCCTTGGAGATTCTATTATATTATAAAACATCTTTTAAAGTTAGGAAACTATATTTAGATCCCATATGGAAAAGGAAGTGAAAAGTGACAATTTACGTCAAAAGGAAAGGTTAGGACAAGAGAATTGTAGTAGAAGTATGGGATGACTCCTCTCCTACTATGTAACTAGAGATATTTTAATTTTTAAATTATATCAGGATATATTATTTATCAGTAAATTGTATGTTTGTGTTTTATATACATTACTTTTTGGTTTTCTCTTTTTAATAATATAAAAATTAAATTATACAGTCCCGTTAAGTATTTGAGTATTAAATTATTATCGTAACTCAGAGTTTAACATAACCGAGAGGAACTAAACAATTTTAAATAATCTAAACTTGTTTGGTCATTTTGTCTCTTCTCCAATTCCCTCCCCATTATAACATAACCAGAGGAACTAAACAATTTTAAATAATCTAAACTTGTTTGGTCATTTTGTCTCTTCTCCAATTCCCTCCCCATTATTGGGTGGAAAACACCTGGAAATGCCTCTTCCCAATGTTTTAAACTCGGACTAGGAAGCGAACTAGAAACTATTATAAATTATAACGAGCTTTTCATAATATAAAATTTTTTAAAAAAAAATTATAAAAATTATAAACCTTAATGGGGAGTTTTATCTGTTCACATTAGTTTTATGAAAGTTTGGAATTGTACTGAATTGAACCCGACTGATGGTTGGTTTGTGGTCTGACCAGTTTGGTCCTGATGATTGGTTTGTGGTCTGACAATTGGGCTGACCAGTTTGGTCTGGTTTCAAAATTAACAAATTAGCACAAAAGAAACATGGTAAATTGCTGGGTTCTTCAAACAAAAACACTCATTTGCCCATGTTCTCAGCCTGCAAAAGATATATGATCTGAGAGATGGGTCCATTGTCAGTGATTTAGAGCCCAAAGATTTCTATCATGGGCTCCACTGGATCAGCCATTTCTGATAAATCGGAAGTGGATTGATGTGTGTTTTAAAGTAAAGCCCAAATATTCTCCCTTCTTTTTTGTGTGTCGTTGATCAGTGGGCTTTGCGAAACATAGTTTAGGCCTTTTTTAAACTTACAAAGGAAAGGAAAAATCATAACCTATCTCTCTTTCCATCACTTCACGATTTCCTCTCCTCTCAAAATGAAGGAAATGGAACAATCTGGGAGATCACTCCTAGGTTAGATTCATGTCTTTATTCTCCTTTTGTGTACTTTGTTGATCGAATGTTATTGGAAGATCATATTTTAAACTTCAATTTCCCTTTCTTTTCTTCTAAGTAAACCCAATTTTCAAAAATGATGACTGATTTTATCTCAATAATTGGGTGATTATTCTTCGAAATTTAAGTGTGAAGTTTAGTAATGATTACAAATTTTTACCCTTATATAAGAAAAAAATGGGATCAATTATTATAAGTCAAACAAGTTATGTCTACCTTTCAATAATGAAGAAAAGTGCTATAACGAACTTTTATTAAAATTTTTTTACATAATTTTAATTAAAGAAATTTTTTTTGTATAAATTATATTATATATAATACTATATTTTATTAATACCTTGTATTGACGTGAATGAAATTCATGCTAAAATTAACATTAATTTGAGACCCTTGGTGATGGTCAAGAATGGACGTCAATGAAACTGAGGCTTGGAGGGTTCTGCTCAACCCTCGGGATATGTGGTCAATAATGGTTTCTTACATTATTTAAATTCCATTTGTCCGTAGCTTCTCTCTTGGCCCCATGGAGTTTGGAGCTTCTAAAACACCTATACACGGGGTACCCAGCTTTAGCATAGAGATTGAGTGACAAATGACAATAACGATCAACAATTACAAAGCCCCAAAAAAGACAAAAACTGCATTGTGTTACAAATGTGACGAACGAAGGATGTGATATGGATCCAATTCGAAACATTTTAACAGTGCATATAACACTCGGTTGAAATTACGGTTCAACTTGTTTCAAATTTTTTATACATTTTATCAGGTGTTGATTGTCTTATATTATTTATAACTTAATTCATATTGTGATTAGGTTTAAATTTTTTGAGAGTTCAATGGAAAAGGAATTTTCTATAAGGACGATAGTGGTAGCAGAGGGGCGTGACTTAGGGTTTGATATTATAATTAATCAACTTTTTTGAAATAATTTTTAGAAAGAAATAATAAATCTCTCTCATTATATATGGATATACATCATATTGAATGAATCACGTAAATTCTATATATATTTTTTATTTTTTTTATTTTTAATTCATATTATTATTTATATAATAATTTTTTTCACAAATTATAATATTATTCTTTTATATAGTTTGTCTTCTCTAATTCAAAATTTCTAATTTCATTTAGAATATAATATGAGAAAGAAAATTTTGTTGTTCCTTAAACTCTGAAATCATAATAGTTCATATTCATCAATTGCTAAACATACTGCAATAGTATGATTTCTCTTGGTTAGTTCTTAGTAAATTTTATAACATAAACAACACCCCCAAGGCCAAAAGAAAGGAAATTATCATCCTTAAATAAATTTATATCTTTCTAAATTTTGACTTGCCAATACTTTCATTCAGCACCAGTGGTCTAGTGGTAGAATAGTACCCTGCCACGGTACAGACCCGGGTTCGATTCCCGGCTGGTGCATAACCGATAATTATTTTGCGTTTCCCCAAAATAATTCCATTTCCACCATCATTTTCAAACTTTATTCACATCACTTCAATCAAGCCACAGTTTGTTTGTTTGTTTGTTTTTTTTTTTAACCTTTCTTTACTTTTTATTGCCTGAATTCAGGAACATGAAGTCATGAACCAACGAAACATGTCCAAAATAACAAGGGGATATTTGTTTAATGATGTAGTAGTAGTCAACTTCAAGAATCAAATAGGCCTTCCACCAGGTCCCCACCATCTTCTTCCCCAATAATTCTTGTCCCTTCATTTCTTTTCTTCTTTATTTTATGCCCTTTTCGGTGTTTGTCTACTCCGTGTGTGTTCTCCGTGTGTGTGGCTTCATTCTGTGGTGAGGGATAGTCCAGACCTTGAGTTTCTTGTTTTTGTGGTCTGAAATGGTCTGTGGGGGAATGAGGGAGCAGAGGAAGCTTTTCATTTCTCACTTCATGAGTTTCATATTTGGCTTTGGCCATCAAAGTTTTCGTCTCCCATTTGCCATTTCTGGCAAAGAGAATCTAATAATAAGTCCTGTTTTGACAAAGCTGTTTCTTTCTTGTTTTTGACAATTATGTTTGTTTTCTCTGTCTCTCTTTTTCTTCTTAATTGGTTTGAAATTTGAGGCTCAGAATGTAGAAGTAGGTTGCGAGTTGCTAATTGATTTTCTACTATATGTGTTTAGTTTAGACACGTTACCTACTGGGACGGGTACTTTTTCAAAGATGCTTTTGAGACCATCCCACTCTTAAGATTCACAGTTTATGCACGGAAGTGAGTTGAGGATAATCACAGGAAACCCTAAAATAAGTTGATTTACATATAGGGTTGGTTCTTCTTCATTTCTGGCTTCACTTAGACCTTTAATAATTAGTGTTTACTTCTAGTTAGAAACCTATAACAAGTACACCCCTTTCCCCCTCCCCCCAACCTCACACCTTCACCTCCCTATCACAAGTTGCTTTTCTCATTCCCTCTTCTTTTTCTTATCTCTTTTTACACGCTTAAATTATACTTCTTTTTCATCGTCTCTTTTTACACGCTTAAATTATATATTCTTTGATATAATCAACGCGCACTATATATAACAATTGAAAATTATATTAGAAGACTTTATAAAGATTTGAATAAAACCTTTAATCTATATATATATATTCTCACTTATTGACCTTAATTGCTTTGAAATATTAAGGTAAATAGTTGTTAATTTATCAAATCAAAGAAGCTGATGTGTACTCCACAACAAGGACATGCATGGTCCATTAATTGAACTTGACATCAAGAGAAGGTCATGGACTCGGAACAAAGTTAAGATACCTTAGGTTTTTTTAATTTCTACCACTGATGTATGCTACTGCGCCCACCACAAATGCTTATAAAATTTCCCCAAAACAATGATACATTCGGCGCTAATGGGCGGTCTACATTTCATTAATGCAAGTTTCGTGGATTCCCTTTCAACGTGATATACTTTGGTGGCTTATTATTGCCTCAAATACTCCCTCTATCTTAAAAAAAATACAAAAAAATTCTATTTTTATTATATTAAAATATTTGTCAATTTTACAAATTAGAAATATATTTATTACGTATACACATTAGAAATATATGTGTATTTTTAATCTAATTAGTGAAGATTTACTTTTATTTAGGGATATAATAGTCCATTTTTATTATAATTATATACTCTTTCCGTTTCTATGTATCTGTTATAACTAAAACGTTTTAGTATCCTTTTTTATCTGTTACATTTAAAAAATTTAGGTGATATTAATGTTAATTTTACTGCTATACCCTTATATTAAATAATTTTGAAAAATAAAAATGTAATAACTTTAAGAAAAGATAGAATTGAGCAAATAAAACAAAAAAATAATTACATTTCTAAATTTATGTATTATTTTTTAAATTGATATTTTTTAGCACACAGAAAGAGTATATGCTAATCAGGCATTTACCTGCAAATGGTTTTGTGCCTACACTTGGAAAGGCAAATGGGAACAAAAGAGAGAATCAATTTGTTTTATTGGCCCAAGAAATGAATGAAAAGCAAATTATTTTTTAAATATAATAATTAGCTTGTAATTATTGACCATAAATGGGCCCCATATATCGTGTGACTTTAGCTTTGGAATGCTTTCATAAGTTTCTAAGTATAGTTTATTAAGATTAATTAAGTGTAACACGTGAATTCATGTGAAGAGGGTCCTTCATGTTTGGTACATTAATTCTTGGTCCTCTAGGACTGGGATCCTATCGAGGGTTTTGTAGGAAACCCTCTTTTTCCTTCAATGATTTAGTCAATTTGCTTTATTCAGGATCGCCTTATATGTTTGTTGGCAATAGGAAAAATAATCATGCCTGTAAAGAATTGGCCACTAGTTTCTCAAGGGTTCGTGCGCAGCATGATATATAGGGCCAAGGTTCAAGATTTTGATAGGGATAACATGATACACAACCAGGCATATATCAACATCATCTATGTAGATTATTTCCCAACAGGGATTGATTGGAAACTTGGCAAAAATGCCTATTAAGGAAATAAATCTCTTGGATGAAATTTTTTTACAAGATTGCATTGTTTATTAGCGTACTGTCCTGGCCTTATTCTTTGGACTTCATTTCCTCTTTAGGAAAACCTCTTTGGAAAAATAGTTTACTAAGACAAACCTAATTAAATAAGATAGTGTATCATATACGTTAGTTGAATCTATAATTATATTTGAATAATAACACATATCTAAATATTATTTTTTTCTTATGTTATATTTGACCGTAAAAGTATCAAGATATAATATATTAATTTTTTTTAACAATGTACATATATACGTAAATATAAATATAAATTTAACATTAAATTAATAGTTTGAAAGTTAAGTATTCCACTCCTAATTTAGGTAAGATGATAAGATCAATCTGATTCCTTTTCCAAAGCATTTATACACTGTACCCAATATCAACTTGTCTTATTTTCATGATGTATTTGCACACTTAATCATTGTACATAACTTATTGAGAGGGTCCCCAATTTGTATAAACCCAGTAGATTGGTCTGTTACATTATACTTTTGTAATCTCAGGGGACTCAAGTTTATTTATTGTAAAAGGTTTTTGAGTCATCTCACTAGATTGGGATAGAAAACAATTTTGAATTAATAATCTTATGAGATAATTAATTTTAGACATTCTCATCCGTTTAATGTATTAAAGAAAATAAAGAAAATTTATCATTTTGTTTGTGCATAATTAATAGTACATGCATTTAAATTTTAGAACGCTTCAAAGATTTTCAACTTCATTTACATTGTCTAGTGCAATGGGGTAAGTATTTTCTTGTGTAGTTTAGGGCATACGATTTATTTTTTTGACATTAAGGTCAATACAATATGAAATAACTCAATAAATAAGCTCAAATATAAATACTAAAATACTCTGTTTTTTTTTTTTGTTGTCTTTTTTTAACTGATACTTTCTAAAGTAGTATTAAAATATATAGTTTTAATACTAGAGCTGGAAGAAGCCAAATATATATTACAAAAATATACTTCCCTCACCTGCAAATGACTATTCCTTTATTGGCGTGCCATCCTCCAGAGCTTAATTAATCCAAAAGTTCTGCATTCATTTTGTATCTTATATTTCATTTGTCAAAATGTTCGAGTATAGGTGGATTCACATACTTGCATAAAATATCATACTTGGACCAAAGAAATTTCTCATTTTCTTTCTTCCGCTGTTATATAAATCGATATTCAAAGTGATTTTTACGAGGGAAAGAGAAGAGAAAATATCGACGAAATAAGTTGAGGGATTAAAATTGTTAATTGCTTTAACCATTTGTTGTTTTAATCAATAAAAATGCTTTAGTTTGAGATGCTCATTCAAGAAATTCAAGATGTAAAATATTATATAATTTATCTTCAGCTTCATTTTCTTTTTCAAATCTTTTATCATCTATTCAAACATAATAAATATTCAATCATCTTATTTTCTTTACCCTCCAACTATTCACCTTTCCCCCTCAATTCAAACAGTTTTAATGTTTAATGCTCTTAAAATTCTATCCCTACTGATCACCTACAAGAATAATGCTATGCAAAATATATTTATATACAATATCAGAGAAGAAATCTTGATACAATGAACTTATAATCAAAGAGTTTATTCGATTACCAAGTGCTTGTTTTAATCATGAAGGCTACTGAAACTTTATATATATAAAATGGGAGGTTGCAAGATTGTCAGTTGGGATAAGAAATTTATAAAACAAAAAAGAGAGGGCCAACAACATATGTCTCCTCAAGCATTGGAACAATTGATTGATATTGTATTTAAGAGCAAACCATAGGATTAGCAGCTACTCTTTATTTCCCCTAAAAAATGTCACATCAAAATGCCATTTGCAGAAATGTTATTGATCATCCCTAATACTAACCCATTTCCCGAGAAGAAAACAAAGAAAAGAAAGTTTCTGATTGGGTATATATGACTGGGGTGAAACCTACTCTGCATAGTTTTCTTTAGAACATTGCATTTGGACAAAGAGGTCATTCAATGCAGCTGGAGATAAAAGAAGAGACACCCTCCTAATTAATGAGGGCTGCCTTTGCCTTGCAAAGAGCAAGTGGGAGTGGGGTAAGAGGAACCCTTCTTCAAGTTCCTACATAATTCTATATATGATTAATCGATGTTATCTACTTATCTTTCTCTTATTGACAACCATTTAAAGGAAAATGCCATTTTTTCCTCTAATATGAAGCAGTTTTATTACCTAGTTCTTCTCATCTTAATTAGAAGCCTTTCCTTGCACAATGTACAACAGTCAATTATATGGAGTTTTTGATTGATTAGACTTCTACAATTAGTTTTTGTTTCAAAAAATTGCTGCTGAATTACAAAGCCACTAATAGGATTTTCCCAAATGAAGTGACAATCACTTACATGCAGTTTTCTGAAAAGCTAAGTGCATTGAACCTCCTTCCTAGTGCTCTTTTCATTGACAACAACAACTGAAACATTTCAAATCAGCAAGGAAAAAAGAACACAGTTACAATGAAACTGCACTTAAAACAAAGACAGGAAAATGAAAAATCTAAGCAAGAACTTTCTCTTATGTCCCTTCAAGACTATTAACATATAGGGAATTCTCTCCTTCAAGTACAAGCAGCATTGTCACAGTGCCATTCCTATCCCCAGGTTAGCATATATACAACCATATATTCTATGTCTTCCGCAGAAAAGTTTGCAGGTGAAGCTATTGCTAGCAAATCTTCCAAATCTTATCCATTGCTAAAACCAATATTCATAAATCAATGCTGCTATAATATATTATACAGTCCAAGCACGCAGAAATAGAAATAGAAGATTGTCTAACATTATCTTGATAATAAACGTATTTCATATAATATAAAGTGCATATATATGAAAATAAAATTATCAAAAGTGAACCATATATATATATATTTTATTGCAAACACACTATGGAAGAGAATGAAAAGTTAAATAATATACACAGAGAACAGTCCTCATTCACTTCACCATCCCTATATATATTACTTCCCAAATTCTTTTTGTTATACAGGCGCAGAATTAAAAGATCCCTGAAATTACCTTCTTCCTTTTCCTTCTCTTGTCAATACTGCGGACGAGGATGGGTCCAAGCGTATGCATCATGATTTAACTGCCCACCATTAGGTAGTAGATTTGGGGTTAAATGGTAAACAGGCAGTGATGAAGGATCAGGCATGGCATGTAGCTGTTGTTGTCCTTGATTGTTTCCTATTGGCGGAGGCGAAGTTGCAGCACCACCAGCAAGTTGTGGTTGTCCCGCAGGGCTTGCTTCTTCTTCCTCTTCGAGAGGCAATCGTTCATAAGTTGCGTTAGCAAAGGTGGCGGCGATGACTAGAACTGGTCCTGCTGCCACCAGTGATCCTACTACGCTTCCTCCCACAACTTGTCCCTGACCACCGGCTAAATATACTGTTAGTCCCGTTGAGCCAGGAGGAGCTGGGCCAGGAAGGAATGCTCCAGTTAAGGAAAGTATTTCAAACCTTCCATGAAGTGCCACTACAGCACCTGGTGCAGCTGGTTGTCTTAGGGTGACGTTAGCCACACAGCCACTGCCGCTGAGAACACATACTCCGCGTTGACGCTTCCTGGCGAATTGCGCTATGCTATCTGCAACATCAGAACCGCCAGCAACCTCCAAGACATGACTACGAAGTGCATTAGGGCTATCCCGAGTCACGAAAATTGGTGGCTTCGGTTTGTTCTTGGAGCCTGGTGGTCTACCTCTAGGTCTTCTAGTACCAATCACAACAGCACCCTCTTTAGGCTCGCCTTCGTTGTCTTTATCTTCATCGTCATCTCCTTTGCTGCTGCTGCTCTTGCCGCTGTTTTCGTTCATAATTGATAAGTCCCGAGGACGTTTATTTGGAACAGGTGAGCAAGATGCCGGTTCAGGCACCGGCAAGTCCACTTGTCCAGCCCACCACCGATTAGCCAGCTTTGCAATCTTGAACTAATTTCAGCTAAAAGACGAAGTTCAAATTGATTGCCTTTCTTCAAATACTTGGGGCTACCTTCTTCTTTACCTTTGACTTCTTCCCTGAAATGCTGTCTCACTTCCTCATTCTTGGAGGAGAAAGGGATAAGCACATGGCTGATGACTTCTTTGAGCAATAATGAATTCAGAGACTATACCATATCCAAAGCTTTTACAAATTGAGAATGATGAAGAAGATGATGCAAAAAAGAAAGAGAGAATTAGATGCAGTAGTTTACAGAATCAAGTAAAGGAGAGAAATAGGAAAAAAGAACGGAAGATTATCAAACCTAAATGACTCTAAAGAAAGCCAAGAAATGATTCAGTGGGAGAAAGAAGGAAAAAAACCCTGTTAGAATCAAACGCAAAGGGAAAAGAATAAAGCAACCAGAGATTGAAAAACTATTACAATACTCTTAAAACAGTAGCTGGACACCAAATATGTAAGAAGCAGAAAGCAATGAAATTTATAATAGAAAATATAAAACGTTTCTATTCTATATGGTGATTTTGGGGGCTGTGGCCTGTGGGTTTTCGTTTTTCTTATTTATAGTGCTTTGTCTTCGTCTCTAAGGATTCTATTGGTTCTTCCCGACGCACTCTACTTGGCTTTCTTCTCTCTACAGTCTACAGAGAAGAAATCAAGCGTGGAAATGTTTAGGGTTTTTCCTCGTGGGGTCGCGTGCGCAAAGGGCAGGTGGGGAGCACCACGTCGCAGTCTCGTGCTCCGACATAGGTAAGCAGTGAGGGCCTATAACCCCAGAGTGAAAGGACAGAAGGCAAGGAGGGGAGCTTATGTCTTCTATTGGACCTTTGCACAAACACATGAAGACATCTCATCATACATTATCATTTAAAAAAAAAAAATTAACCAAGGGTATTCGCATGGTCCAGGTTTTTTTTTTTCGATTGAAAACGTGAAATGTAAAATTATTTGTTTTTTCAAATTTAAAGTGTGAAACGTAGAATTTTTTTAAGTGTTTTTTTAAATATTCAAACTTAAAATTTATATTTTTACTATTTTTAGAAGTGAATCATTTCTTCGAATTAAAAGTATGGTATATTAAATGATTATTTTTTTAGAATTGAGAGTGAAAAAAGCAAAATCCAATTTGTATTCTTACTCTTTTCTAGATAGAAGTTGCTCACACCTTAGCCAACATTTTGTTTGTTAATGTTATCACTGTTTATGTGATACCTACAATAACAAAAACTAACCCTCCCCCCACCCCTACCCCCACAAAAAAAAAGTGTTTCCTAAAATGATGTACTATTAGTTTTTGCATAGTCATTTACTATTGATTATTTGAAATTGAGTTAAAATTTATATTAAGATAATAAGCTCGAATAATATATTATCTATTACAATAAACTTAAACTTAATTTATATTGAGATTGAATATAATATTGAATTTAGTTTCAAGTTTGGTGCATGTCAAGGTAAACTCAAACTTAAATAAAATCATACTCAAAAGCGTAACTTGATATAAAATTGGATCCTTTTATTACCATGGTAATGGAGGGTATATAACTTTGTATGAAGGTCTTCTAGGCCTAGTTGAATATCAAAATTATGAAAAGATTGTTATACTGTACAAATGTTTTACCTACCAGTCATAATAATTAATCGATTAACCTTTTTATTTTTGTTGTTACAAAGAAAAAGATCAATCACTGCTTGACTATACGACTAGTTGACAGTGATATCAGAAATAGTGTATAACCCTACTCTACTGAAATTTGCATTGGCTTCACTTATTCTCTCGTACAGCTGTAATTAAATCGGCAGTCGAAAAGGGTCTTCTCTAGTATATATACAAAATCAGCTCGGGGCACTAATCTTGCCTTTGGTATGGATTTAACTCCTTATGTAGTGATGGTTAAAGGCAATTTCAATTGACTACTTAAAGTATATCACACTATTTACTTCTTTCATAATCCTAAATGGGACAGTGAAGACCCTCAGGATGAGGGTACCATCCTTTTAGTATATATACAAAATCAGTGACTCCCCCTTGTTGACGATTGCTCAAGTTTCGACAAAGCCCAAAATACTACATAATTAACATTTAATTAGTTCTAAATCTTAGTTAAAATTAAAATATCGTATGGCGGGAGGGAGATATATTTTGCTGTGTTTTCAAGTGAAAGGATTTGCTCTCTAACATGAAGGAATTAACCTTTTTTTTTTTTTAAATAGAGATTTTAGGATTTGTTTCGACAAGTATTATACATTTTCTAGAATTTATTTATTTATTAATTAATTGTTTTACTATTATTCTATGAAATGAAGCTTAGTTCATTACTTTCAAACACAATTATGCTATTATACAGTATATTAATATCAAATTTTGAAATTATAATTTGGAGATAGATTTATAAGATCATAATCTAATTAGTTAGAAGTACATACTAATATATTATAAGTTTAAGCATTCAATTTTACATTGTTATCTCCTAATGTGTCTAAGCAAAGAAGGATAAAAAGGGAAAATTGGATGGTAAATATTATGTAATAAGGTAGTTAGGGTTTGATTTTATGTGTTCAAAATGATTTCAGCTCGAAGGCTATCTGATATGCTTTCTTATTTACATTTATTTACATTAGTTACATAAAATGTTGGAAGTTTAATATTCATCTTCTAGAACATTTAGAATGATAACGTAATTATTCTAATTTGTAAATTATTTTTGATGATTTCAATTTACAAAAAATATATTTTTTCAAATCTTAAATTTTACCTTTCTTATCTAATTTTTTTAATAAATTATAACATTATTTCCTAATATATTCTTTTATATAACTTACTCTGCAACTCTAAATTTTTAATTCTATCTCTAATTAAGTCTAATCTCAATATATTTTAATTTTGCATTCTTGATGTAACAAAATAGAAAAATCAGAGCAGCCGAACAACATCTGCTGAGCTAAAGAAATGAAAGCAAGAACACTAAGACAAACAAATAGAGGTCCAAGGGCAATAGACAAAGCTAACCAAAGGAAGACTCTTTGAAAACTTTTCTTGAGAGTAGTTAACATAATCACACATGTAATATATATATATATATATATATATATATATATATATATATATATACATATACATATATATATACATATATATATATATATATATGTATATATATATATATATATGTATACATACACACACACACTTGCCCTGAATGAGAACTTCGCCTGCTGCAATGACAATAATTGCATCGCTTTCTTCACCTAACAATTTTTTGTCCAACTCTTTGGACATATTGTGCAACCAAGCAATTTGATCTTACCTTATTACTTAAAATGGTCAAGACGTATTGTGGAGGCCACCTGTATTACTACTACCAGTGACTTCTCGGTCGTTTTGCACGTGCTGCACGTGAGGATACAAGCTTGGACCCAAAAGGTTGTACCTAGCAAGTTGTTCTCCAGATACCAATTAAAACCATTACTCATACTACCCACCAATGAAAAACATGCCGATGCAAGCCGCATCCATTATACAATCAAAAACCAAACTTCAATGAAAATTGTCAGGGCTCATTCCAAGACACCCTGAGATGGAGACTCACAATGGCTAAAGATGGCCATATATGGTTTATTTTATCGCTTTGTTGAAGTTGTAATGACGCGTTTTCCTTTTTCTTGCAACATTGTAATTCAAGATAAACATTTTAATTACAGTGATATGTATTTATTTATTTATTATTATTAGTATTATAACTCGAGTCAAACATCTAATAGTATCGAAAGTTGCTTTAGTTATGTAGACCTTGCTATATGACTTTAAAAGTTTAATCGTCCAGAAGCAGACGTTGCTTTTTGTCCATTGTCTTAGAAGATGACCAATTAGTACACCAAACTCTTTGAAAAACAAGCTTTAGGAATTTAGTCGTCATTTCCTGTGGCATTTCATTGAATGATCAAAACTTGGTTAATTTGATTTTGACCGGTACAGGTTGTTTCTGGTCCAATTTTGGCAATAGCTTTTCTAGAAACTACCTCTACATCTCTCAGGAAAGAGAGAGATTGTCTCAAGTACAACACACAGAATTGCAATAATACAACAGATAAAAGAGTCAGTGTTCCTGCACTTTACTCTTTTGAAACAATAAACTACTTTCACTTTAAACTTGTACAATTAACCTCCTCTATTTGCTCCCCCAAACTATAAATTTCATCACCAACCTCACTAATTAATATAAATAAAATCATAATTTATTACATATTAAAATAAAATATTCAAATCCTAATAGAATGAATATTTTTTGTTATGTCTTCCGACCCTAACTTCTTGACTCCATGTAAACAAAATTAATCAAACAAGCATTTCGAAAAGTAAGAGAAACGGGAAAAAAGGGAGGCGTGTGACTGACCTGGGTTTAGGGGCCTTCTCGATCTATTATATACCAGTGAAGGTTTGATCCCGGCCGGCCCCTCTGGAACACAATTTCATCCCCCTCTCCAATTCGAAACCCAGTACCAAGAAAGGGAGATTTTTTACCCACAAATAATAGCGACAAAAATGGAACGCAACAACCAAGGGGAGAATTTAGTTCTCTGCCTATCACACTGAATTGGAAAGACAGGAAGACAGTGTAGCAGATTCAGACTGTTCAGCCTAAAGCAATTACTATATTTCATACGAAAGTTGGCAACAAATGTTTAATTCAAACCTTCCATCCAATTTATGGCAGATTGGGCGGGAAATAAAATGAAACATTGGTTAACAGTTCTAAGAACAAGAAACTTTTGGTACATTAACGGGAAGGCCAGTCCTCCAATAGGCAGGCATTTCAATGTGACAAATAATGCTAGATCAGTTACATCAGTTCCACAATTATATAAGTATATCAATCACAATACCCGCCTTACATGTGGCTCGGTTGCCTCAACTATATAATAATGACAGTACTTTGGCTCGTTGCAAACTCTTACAGAAGCTGGTTTTTCATTTCTTCAGGGACAGGAGCTGGATAACTGCTCTACTTTAACCATACATGTAATGGAAGAGAAACCTGCAGATAGAAACCCTTAATGTTATAGGAAAAGATGAATTTATCAATTTTAGCCCATACTCAAATCTCGTGTTTCTTTTTCTTGTCGTGGGCATCCTGATATTCTGTTAAGAAGAGTCATATCCATTTGTAGCGCAAATAATAATATAAAGGAATTATATGAAAGTAAAATGCCCTTATTAACTAGACTGCGAGAGACTGAACCCTTAACCAAGTGGTAGCTTGACAAGAGCCCTCAACACTATTGATGCCTGCTTGCAACTCGTGAAAAAATATAACTGTAGTTGAGTAGCTTCATCCCCTGCTATGGGCTTTTACCAGAGTCCCAGAGAACTCTTATAAAAACCATGAATAAGAGAAGTTGGTTCCCCAAACATGATGTTTTGTTTTATGTCCTTTCATGTAAACGTTTGATGTCAAAATGAGTTGAAAATTTTATACACAGAACTTCCATCCCTTTACAGAAGATATGTGTTTCTACAGATTGAAAATATCAAGAGGAGATACTTGCCTAATGGTGTAGCACAATATGAGAAAGGAAACCACAATATAGGCTGCAAGTTTGCACATTTTCCGATTTGATTGCTTCTCAAACACCTAAAACAGTAAATCATTCATCAAACTCGCAATTGTTAATTGAAAAAACACGTAATGACACAAACTGTCAACAAGCAGATTGATGTAATTACCGTCTTGAACCGATCTACGGTTCCTGACAAGATCCCTCTTGATGAATCCATGTCATTTCCCTGATGATGAATAAAAGCAAAAAATGGCATTACTGAACCAATAGTTATTTTGTAAAGCAAGGAATCACTGCTGCAGTTTACTAACCATTCTATCCAATATACTGTTATGATTCTCCACTTCCTCATGTACATCACCAGTAAGCTGTCAAAACTTAGACTAGTAAATATAAGCATTAGATTGAAACAATTGTTAAACATGAAATATAATCAAAACTCCCAAGCACCAAAGATCAAATGCAAGAACCAGATAACAGTATGAGGCCATTATTGCAATTTGTTCTTCTTGATTACATCAACACCAGCTGGTTTTTGCATTCTTATGCAGTTCAATGCACGAAAAAGTAAGCATAATACAACTTGAATTTACATCTTTATACTATACTGAAGAATAATTAGAGGGAAAGCCATAAAGTAGATGTAAGAAAAGGACTAGCAGATGACTTCCTATTCTAATCATAAAAAGAAGCTTAGAACCTTTTTGAAAAATAATGCAGAATTGTACAACTCAAGCACAAGATACAACATTTACCAAGGACAATAAATGGCAAAATTTTATCTTCCAATTGTGCACATCAGATTGCTAAAACTGATTCCAGTAGCAAAGAGTCTTTGTCGCAATAGAAAACACACTCCTACTTTAAGATGAAGCATAGGCTATGATAACTCTGGGAAAAAGCAAGTGGCAAAACAGGACACTGCACAGTAAATCCTGGTCAATGAACTTTACTCTTTTCAAGAAGTTCACTCTTTCATGTAGGGTGTCAATGGCTCGGTCATTGTCCCGCTCATCAGTATCACCGATATCTCGAGAGTTAGAGGCCCCAAGACCACCTCCTTCAATATCATCAAAAAGGGCAGTTCTAGAAGCTCTCTGACTGCAGACATATAGGAGTGATTTAAGAACAGAAAGCAACAGAAATCTGGACTTACTAATTCCAATAAAATATTAGGCAAAAAATTAGTTAATGATGCAGCTAAATCAACCATAACCAAGCACATAAAGACATTATCAAGGTTAGTAGAAACCAAAGAAATAGGTGTATGTGGCTTCTTGTGTCTTATAATTCACCACAAGTGTAAGACAGTTTCTTAGATATAAAACCATACAGGATGTAACAAATATACCCTTGATAGGAAACATTCAATTGGCAGACAAGCATACAATGCAACATGTAAATAACTGTCTATGTGGATGTTTACATGCATCTGCATGAATGTGAGCATATGCATGTGTGTCTGAGAGAAACAGAGAGGAGGGGGGAGAGAGATTAAGCTGGCATATACTTTACACATGCATATGCATGAAAGAAGATTATAATACAGGTAGTAAGAAATGCATTGCCTGTTTTAACAATGCTGGAATTTGAAATTCACTTCAAAGGAGCAGAAGACCTCTATTCTCAAATATTCTACCAGATAAACTTCAAGAGCCATTAATTTATCCCCTTGAAGCCACCCAAAGAACCCAAATTAATTGTAATTCTGACATCATGTGTTGAACAACAATTATCAACCAGAGTTATCAGTCCTATGCAAGTTTGGAACAAAACTCCAATGCTGATGATAATTGAAATTCTGACAAGGACTAAAAATAAATATTTGAAGCTCCAATCTTAAGAAGAATGAAATTTGAAATGGAACTATGAAAAAGAGGCAAAAATAGCATAAAATAGTGCTTAAAGAAAGTTGAGTATGTGTTTTGCAGACTCCACACAGATATCATCGATATTGCTGCAGTAGCACGTTCCATGCAGTAAAAGTTAAATAAATAAACAAAATCTTATTTTGGTATAAATTACAAAGGCCATCTTTAAATGTTTCGAGGTAATTTGCCCAACTCTGAACCACCAGAAACTCCAAAGAAGTAAAGGGTCAACTGATGAAGATTTATTGAATCAAAATCAAGCACATCTTTTGAAAATCTATACTTCAAATTAAGAAAAATGGATCATAAGAGGCTCATCCCCTCTTTTATCTATTTGATTGCCTTTTCTAAGCTTTACTTTCAGTTTCAGTTTTATGGGATGATGTGCTTCAATGAATCAATCCTCCATTTTAAAGCTTCACTAACATCAGTTAGTGTTGTGCATAAGAAAGCATCTCAAACGGACAACTACTACACTATGCTATGCTCACTGAACTATGTTGATTCAAAAGACAATTAAGGCTAATTTGCCAAAAATGTCCACAAATGTCAAGAAAGATGAGAGTTCTTGAATAGTTTTGCTTCTATATGCTCCTAAAATCACAATGGAGATAAGAGTCGGCCTTCAGCATTTTCTGCAACTCTTTTCTGTTCACTGCAACATTGTTGCATCTTCTAATTGAAGCAGTTCTTTCATTATAACCCTTGAGAACTGGTTTCCTTCTGCACCACCTAAAATTCTTCTCTACAGTTTCTCATCATTAAAGGATGTCTAATGAGCCAAGACTGAGTTCATAACTGCTCAAACTTGCCTTCACCACACAAATTCTACATGCTTCGTCATATTTTCCACGCTTGAGCTAAGCAGCACATATGGCTTTGACAGTTGTATAAGATCAACTGAGGTCCAAACAAATTATGCAGCAAGCTCAGAAATGAGCTCCAGCTTAAGTGGAAACAATTTTAATTCCTGACTATTTATTTTACACAGATCTCATTCTTTAAAAGCTTAGTGAGGTATGGATAATGAATTGTTAACATAAAAAATTTGCACCAATAAACTACACAAGAAGAAGAAATAGCCATACAGAAAAGTACAAGACAAATAAGTGGAATGCAATATGCCAACGATATAAGCAAACCATGACAAACAAAATCAACCATTCATCAATAATACCCCCTTCTCCAACATCCATTACAGAAATAAACCACATAGTACATAGAACATGTTAGGCACATAGCTGTGTTTGGCCAGTCAGCTTAGCCAAATCTTTCTTGTTGCCCAAACATGGATAGGGAATAACGAGACTAAAATTGCATTTACATTTCAAGCCAATCCTAATCTTCCCATACTCCAAGTTAAACACCCCAACCAACACCCCAATCCCCCCCCCCCCCCCAAAAAAAAAAAAAAAAAAAAAGGGATCCCCTCAGGTATAGAGTAAAACCTCAGGACAAAATGCTTAGAGACAACACTGTCAACAGGTGAAAAAAATTCTACTCCGAAACAGAGCAACAGCTGATGTGGGCCATTGAGAATGAAAAGGGAATGGATGCAGCTCAAGATGAAGAACTTTTCCCCACAAAAAGGCCTACCTTCGTTCTCAAATAGTCTTTTCTTCAACAACAGGCCAATTGTCCTATTACAACCTCTATCCTAACCAATTTTCACATCAAATTCAATGACAAATTCAAGGAGGAGAAAATTAATAGATTGAAGCCCCTAAAATTCCATAGCACTTTTCTACCTAGGTTGCTTTCACTTCCATGCATGGATCATTCACACTGTTTCATTCTTTTTTAATGTCCAAATCAGGTCCAGCTTATGTACAATCGCAAGTTCCGGAAAGCACAAAAGCCCCAAAACCCAAGAACTAGTGTAACGGTTTCTCTCTTCGATGGAGGGAGGATAAATCACCGCCAAGAAGAAAAAGAACAGCACACTGCAAACCTCGAAAAACCAGAGAGCCTAACTCTCTATTTCTGTTTCTTTACGAGACAGGTTGATTTTGAATTTGAAATGAAGTAGAATCAAGAGATCCAACTAATTGAGATTCTGATGTGCAGAAGAAACTGTTACCAGTAAGAGAGTAGAAGAAAAAGGCTGAAGCATATTTTACAGCAGGGTAGTAGCGAGTAGAAGAAAAAGGTCTAAGCCACATTTTACTGCAGGGTAGTAGCTATCTTATTGTACAAACCCAATAAATACTTAAGAGCTGCAAATTCATTTTAGCTTAAAGCAAATCTATAAAAAAGTAACAGAATTACCGTATTGAAAAGGATTAAAAAGCTCAACTTTACACTATAACCATGATTATCGTCACAGTTGACACGATTAACTCAAAAAGCCTCCCACCAGGCCTAGCTAGAAAAACACCCAAGCTAGCCAATAAAAAGTACACAAAACAAACTCTTGATCTTTAACTCTATAAGACTATAACATCTTTATCCTTTGGAACCTGCAAGCATAGGCTATCCCAAGCTTTCAGCTGATTGAATTAATTAAGATACATTCTCAAACTAGTTCCCCAAATACAGCAAGAACGGTTCACTCCAAATAATATGATCAGTAATAAACTAAAATCAGAAAATCCTTTGGAATCAATAGAAAAAAAGTATGTAACCTACAATGTGAATCAAATACAGAGAAACATCTTATGAAATCAAGCCAGAAAAATATTAATAAACACGAATCAACAAAAAGAAGAAACAAAATTAAAGCGAAAATGATTTTGGCATGGGACGAACCTTCGGTAAGTCATTGTATTTTCAAATTCGCTGCTTCAACGATGATTCGACAGATCTTTAAACGGTAGTTCAAAATACTCAGAATTTCTGAAGAACTGGAAGAAAATTAAGCATAAAACATTACTCAAGGAAACTGCAAATTGAAGAATAAGAAGCTTGCGAGAGTGTGAAATAATAGACAAGATTATTCACCTTTCTCTATATGATCGATCTGACTGCCAGAGAATTCTTCTGGAAAATTCGTGCAGATCTCAGGGGGTTTTTTGGGGGAAAAAATTGCGTAAATTGGAAGAACTGAGATTTTTAATGTACGTGTCGGTGGGAGAGATGGCAAAGAAAAGAAGAAACGATTAATAGCTCTTTACTCCCTTTAGTTGTGCGAAAATTTCGATTTACCCCCTTTAAAGTGTATAAATATTTATTTTGCCCCAACTTTTTTTTAATCAAAATGAAAAATATTGTATTGATAAAAAAGTAAATGTACAAAAGGCTCATCTAGTTAATGTTATCCCATACATAAGTAACATTGCTAACTAGTATTACAAGTAACAGATTCAAAATATGAGAATATATGATAAAAATTACTCTGTACACATGTGTTTTAATATTTTTAATAATTTTCTCTTGTTCGCTGCAATAGTCCTCAAAATGCCTTGGTTCTGCATTGTCCATACATAAATACACCGTGCTGGCAAACATTGTGACTTTAACCCTAGTTGGTCTGCTATCCCTTGATTTCCTTCTTGTACCATTTCAAACAACTGGTTGTTGTTGACATAATTCTGCGTATACCCATCCATGCCTTAATGTTTTCCCAATTCACCTTTGTCACCTTGCACTCCCAAAGAATAGATAGTGTGCTGTTTTCGATTTTGTCTCGCAAAATATGCACGTCTGATCCTCGAGTCGAAAAGGCATGTTATCCTTGATTCTTAGTTTGCCCCTAATACATAACCACAAAGCAAAGGAATGCTTAGGTGTGAGGCATTGGTTCTATACAATCTTACACCGCGGTACTACTTGTTGCTTTTCCCAGAAATATTCATAAGCTTTTTTTCAAAAAGGACCATATACAACGTCTACAACTCAATCAAGGTCATTGTTGTATTTGACGTCCCCTCTACCTCTAAGATTCTATCTCTAATATGTACCAACTATCGAAATAAAAGGGAATGTTGTCAATTCGCTGGTAGATCCCATATCGAAGTCTATTTTTCATATTGTATATCCCTTAAAATCTTAGCCAAGAGGGTTGGATTCTACACTGCAGGTTTTTTAAACCCAGACCACCTTCTAGTTTGGGTTACAAACATTGTTCCAAGCCAAGAGGCTTTGCTTGGAATTCCACAAAAATTATCTAGCTAGTTGGCTTATTTGAGTAATGATTGCTACTTAGGTAGGTAAAATGCTCAAGCAGAGGCACTCCACACCCTGTAGAACCACTTGCACTAACTCTAATCTCCCGATAGGATAGAGAATTTGCAATCCACTGGCTTGTGTGTCCTACAATTTTATCCACTAATGGCTTGTAAAAAATTAGTCAAACATGGCCCGTTATAATTGGGATGCCCAGATATCAAAAAGGAAAATATCCAATCTGAATTCCTATTTTCGTTGTCAATCAATCACATTCCATCCGAGGTAGTCTTGTAGTGAACAGACTCAACTTGTTGTTTTATCTCCAACCCAAAACCTTTTCCAAGTCTTACAAGTAAGCTATTAAAATCTAGACAGAAACCATATCGCCTCTAGAAAACAAAACATCAAGTCATCCGAAAATGCCAAGTGTTTTATAGATAAGCTTTCACATTTAGGATGATAGTTGAAGGGTTGTTCCATAGGTAGCCACCTTAAGTGATCTGGAGAAATATTCAAGGCATGGGACAAAGAGAAACGGGGAAATGGGGGTCCTCTTGTCTTAATCTTTTTACCCCCTGAAAAAACCATGAATCTCTACATTGATTGCCGAAGAAAAAGAGGTAGTTGTCGCACATTGCTCCACCCAATTGTCAAAAGATCCATAAGAAAGTTCCAATCGTTGGAGTCATAGGTTTTCCTTAGGTCTACCTTAATTCAATAGCTCAGTGAATAACGTTTGCGGTTATATTATCTCAATGTTTCTTGAACCAGAAAAATGTTACTCTCTCCGTCTCATAATATAAGTCATTAGAGATTACTTTTATTGTCTCAACTTATAAATCATTGGGGACTTTTTAAGGAGGTTTTAAAGTTATTTTTACATTTTTGTCCTTATTTATTATTCTCTTTTCCTCTCTTTCTCTCTTATCTCTTCTTTTGTTTCCAAGACATTTAAATAGGGGTGTTTTAGGAAGAAAAAATATAAAGTCATCTTATTTTTAAAATTTTTAATATGTGTGAAATTAAAAACTTATATTATAGGATGGAGGGAGTATCAGATATATATCATACTGTTGAGGACAAAAGCCATCTGCGCACCATCCACAATATCCTCTAGAACTGGTTTCAATCTTTCTACCAAGATCTTTGGGATGATTTTATATACCACATTGCAACACAAGATAGGTCTATAGCCACCCACTTCCTCAATGTGATTTGACTTCCATATAAGAGCTATGATTACATGGTTCATTTGCTTTAAAAGTTTGCCTGATCGGAAGAATTCCCTACAAGTCCTTTTCACAAGTTTGCCTGATCGAAAGAATTCTCTACAAGCCCCTTTCACATCTTCTCCAATAATAGGCTAAGCATTTTTAAAAAAAATATGCATTTTATCCATTTGGTCTTAGAGCTTTGCAATCACCAATATCCCACAATGCTTGCTTAATTTCATTATCCATCACATTTTCTTCAAAAGGAAGCAGACGATGTTGTGGCACTAGAGAACTCACTCGAACAAAATCCACATTTAGTTTAATCACTTGTAGTAGCCCATGAACGCATGTACGACTTCCCTTAGGCCAGTTGTTTCTGTGACATCCCAATCCTATGTAGAATTCTGATGAAAAGTATAAATAATATATAAAAATAGACCTAAGTACTTATTATTTACTTGAGATATCCATTTTAGGTCAGTGAGGCAATCAAATAGTTGACCTAGTTGCTGCCAAGCCCATTGTTGAAGGCTTAAAATGGCAAAAATAATGAAAACGAAGGCATGTTAGGAAAATAAAAATTTTACTTCTATGATGAAGTGGCCATTTTCGGATTGGTGTAGATGTTTGTATAAGGATATTCGAGACTAGTGGCTCACATCCTTGCAAACATCTACTACTTCTCATCCACGCGAAACTTTCGATCTTCCAAAATGGTACCCGTAGCCTAGCTAGTGAAGGTTTGAAGTTTAGGTTTTGATCAACTTTGAAGGCTTGGTATGAGTTTGGTTTCTGTGAAATCTTCACAGACGAAGCCTTCCCCAGAAATTGGTTTGAGTGATGTTCTATGATTGCAATTGAAAAGCCTCACCTTTAGGGGCGGCAATATTAAATACGACATGAAAACGACACGGTTATAGTGGGTTAGGGTTGGGGTTTCGCGAGTTCGGGTTGAAACAGGTCGACCCGTTTAACTTTAAATGTGTACAGGTCATAAACGGGTTCAACCTGTTTTAACCTGTTTCAACCCGCAAACCCGTTTAACTTTTTTTAATATTTATATTTAATCCTTTTTGTAATACTCTACAAATTTCACTATAAAAAATTAGATAATTTAATTTTTACATGAATTAATTGAATTAATTTTTATTATATGAATTAATTGTATTGTTTGTGTGTCTATTTTGTTTAATTATATGAGACCTCTTAAGAAAAATAAATGATGTTAATGCGGCTATTTACTTGATATATAGTAAATGAATCATTCTTAATTAATTATTATTTAGTGTTTATAATAATATTATTATTACAATGACTTTTAGTTAGAGAAAATAATTTTTTGAACAATCTAATTTTATTGCAAAACTACATTTGTTTAGATTTTTAAAATTAAATCTTATGAATTTATTAAGATCTCTAAATATTGAGTGGGATAATTTGTTATTTTATTGATGTTTTATGACTTTATGGGTTGTTTTATTAGTTTTTTTAATTTTATATGATTTGATTTAATTTTGTAAAATTTTTTGTGTAATGGTACACAGATTGGTGGGTTTAGTAAGTATTCGGATTGAGGGATTTAATAATTATCTATTTAATTTTTGTATCTAATCGTGTCAACCCGTTTTATAATACGAACACGACATGAGAATAAATGGGTTGACACGACACGACACGTTTATTAAACGGGTCGTGTTCGGGTTGGCCTGTCGAGTGTAATTATCTCAAGTTGACACGACCCGCCAATCCGAATACGACACGATTGCCACCCTTACTCACCTTCACCACACTCTGTGATGACCCATTTCAATCACTCAATTTTAATACCCGAGAAAGATGACATTGAACGTGCAAACAGAAAGTTCATATACTTTTTGTTATCCTGTACGCGAAATAACATGAGTTCCATCATGTGTTATTTATTTTATTTTAATTAATTAATTAATGTTTTTAATAAAGTTTATTTTACCTTGGTCTTATTTATTAGGGCAGATAAATTTATTTATTCTTGGGTTTGGACACCCATAAATAATAAATCTCAATTATTTATTTTTTGAGCTTTATTAAACGGTCCAATAAATAATAACAAGCCTAAATAAACCAAATAAAATTTTATACCTTTTATCTAATTCCAAATTAGTTTTCTAATTATTCAATCTGGATTTTGGACCCTGAATAATTAATTAACTATTTAAACTAAATAAAATAAATACTCTCTCTCGAACCTTTTATTTTATTCTAATTCAACAGTAAATTAGACTAATAAAATAAAGATCCATAATTATCAAGACCAATTCTTTAACCCAAATCCTTCATGACTTAAGGGCCATTCCGAGGACCAAAAGACACATTGCCTTGGTTACTAAAATGACCAAAATACCCCTACTATATAAATAGCTATATTTTTCATTTTAAATATTTCCTAATATCACCATAAAGAAATATTGACCACAAGGACAATGCTGCCTTAGCAAAGTCTTTGACCTATAGGTATAATTATTAGGATTTGTAAACTCCTAAACGCGAAAAACATCCACGAATCCCCTTCGAGGATATAAATAAACGATTAAGAAGATCTAAAATTTACAGAATTACCTCTCTTCGGCGTAATCGAGATCCTTCGATTCTGATTTTACTATCGTACGTGCAACCCAAACGATCACCAGACGCTGTAGTGTGCGAACGTCCTCTATAGGTACATACGGCGAACTGACTCGTTATCCCGAGAGTGTTAGAGCCTAGGGTTTGAGAGTTTTTTTTTTTTTTTTTTGTGAATAGAGGCACGAAATTTTTCAACAGAACAGGACTGTTGAGAAGACGGCTAGGGTTTTCTTAAAAACCCTTGAATCTCTTAGAGTCTAAATATAATAATATCTTGTTATATTTTAATTTAAATTCAAATTAAATTAAAAACTGATATGATAAGATTCTGTCATTATCTTGAAAATTTAACTAATTAATTTATCGAGTCAGATTCTTATAATCTGGACATCATCTAGATACATCGAATGTGGATATATTTCCAGATTCACTGTATCTGATAAATTTTCTAGGTTCAATTAATTTAGACATATTTTCAGATTCATCGAATCTGGTTACCAGAAAAATAACCTAACAAGTTCGCTTATTGTGTTACCCTATAGGTTCATTTAACACTGATAGTGTACCTAAATCATATTTAAATGGCCCACAAGTTATAAGCGGTTTCTAGCAAAACATTATAACTATCCAGATTAAATGAAGATTAGTGATCTCTTTGAACTAAACCACAATTTTATATTTAGTCCTTTTGTCACACGATATCCAGATTAAGCATAAGGCATGGAACATGTCATCCTTATTAAGTTTAATCAATTTTTTCTTGATTTCATAGTAGACTGTTCAAACAAATGATATCAGTATCTTAGATTGATATATTTGAGCACGACCATGCATTTTAACAATCTAATTTATCAAGAAGCCCATGGATATCTCTCCCATAATTGAGAGGGACAAATTCCTTCACTATCAATCATATTCCTCTCATCGATTTATTCTATATCCAACAGTAGTCTAATTTATTATCTAGTTAAAGACAACTTTAGACAACATCAAAATATAGAATTTATCAAATAGGAAACTATAATGAATTTTGGTCGAAGGACTTTTAATATTATTATAGCTAGAAAGTACTTATGACATGTTCCATGAAGTACTCTCACAGTGGGTCATGTCCAATACAATATTCTCTAACATTTATTTATGTTTTGATTTGATATCACAAATATTCATGACCAGTAAAACATAGCCATCTAGTCACAAACATACTAATCTTAATTTATTATTGTTCCAATAATAATAATCGATCAGGGACTGTTTTAGAATAGTCATTGTATTTATTGTTGGGTTTTACTATCAAGTCACGTACTTAATGACCACAAAACAAAATGCACTATACATGAAAATGAAAACCTCATATTATTATATAAAATATAACGACAATAGTATAAGTACAAATTGAGTCTAGGGCATATCCCTAATAGTAATAACTAAAATACCCCTCTACACATTACCGTGCAATTAGAGATGAATAGTGTACTAGCACCTCTCTAATAGACATTTACCATCCTTAGACCTCTAGTCCAATGATCCATGACTTCTGAAATGTTTCTATTTTTCAAGGGAGCTACCTTAAAGTAAACATCCAAATCATGTTCTCTAGAGCCTTGGATAATTAGATCATTTGAACAGTCATAAGGGGTAATATAGTGTAGAAGTTATCTTGTACAAGTCTATCTTAATTAATTAGTCACATATACTTAACGTATAAGTATATTGGTTTTACGAAAGAACCTCAACTACAGTATATCAAAATATATGCTTCTAGCTTCGTTAGACCACCAGCTCATACTCAAGCGTCCATGCTGTAGCAGTAACAGTCTGGGTTTCTTTTAAATAGTATTTTTAGAAACCATTATTACATGTCATGTTCTACGTATTCGAAATACGCTCATACTATGAAGCGAGTGGACTACTCACTGACTAATGGTAAGCCATTCTCTATTTGAAATTTATAACACAATAACCTATATATGATGGGATTCTTATTTTCATCAATCGGATAAGAACAAATATTTATGTGTTAAGTAACCCGTGATCAATACCTTACTGTGAAAGACCACCATTCACATAAATCATTTACTTAAACGTAATGGGTCATTTCTAACAAAAAATTATACACAAATAAAATGTAAATTCACAAACAAATTTTGAGAATAAATTCTTTTATTAATAAATTCTATAATTACATTAGATAATCTAGTCTAGAGGGCATATATTCCAACAATTGTCACGTTCTTGAACTCACAGGTATGAAGTGTGATATTTGGATATATGTTTTGGTCCAATAAGAATGACAATCAAACAGTTGACTGTAAGTACTACTAGGTCTATTGTTGCTCTTTCGGGCACATGGCATGACAATTTTGGTACCATCTATTTTCACCACCGAAGCTATGAAGATCTTCTTATTCCTCTTTGTTAACCGGACCATGAAAGTATTTAGTATCATGATCAGTGTTTGTCACATGAGTATTTTCAGCCTGCGTAACTCTTTCCAAACGATGTGAAAACTCCTTAGAATTAAGCTTTTTGAATTCCCTTTTGAGAGCCTTAAGCTTTTTATAGAACACAAAGTCTGAACCCAGTAACCCGAGACTACCAAGAACTCTTAACAATGTCCTAAAAAGAAGAGTGATCTGCCCATATATTCAGAAATTTAAAAAGTTTTGATTTATTTTTGTCAGACTGATGGAGCGTCCCAAGGCAAGGGGAATGATCCAAAATGCAAACCAATAGGAAAGAATTCCACCATAGCATTGTAAGGGGGTTGAAATCATATTAAGCTTCCCATAATCCTATCCAATTTAACCAACCTCGGTTGTTAGTCTAAGTAAAGAAAGAATCCGAAAATGGCAAATCAGCACAATCCCCTTAAACTCAAAATTCAAAGAACAACTTCATCTCATAATCAGATAGAGATACCCTATTCAGCTTTTCTGATTGTTTGTTTGTAGGTGTTAAAGTATCCTAAAAAAATCCATGCCTCATTTACTTTAGCTGCCGTATCCATCAAGCACGCAACTGCCCTATGGCCTATATCCATCAAGCCAGCCCAAAAAGATCCTCTCGCTGCTACAATGTTGAGGGCATAGACAAACAAAAGAAAATTGTTATAAAATTTTGGTAGTGTCAAAATGAAATTTACATACAATAAATCTCTAACTATTGTTTGCACAATAATTTCTTCAAACTTCTCTCTTTCTTTTCTCTCACAATTTTCTCCAACAATTCTCTTACAATTGGTATCTATCAAGCGTAGGGAAGAGTTCTATTTATAGAGCTCTATTAGTGGAGTTAATCATCTATGCCCATTAATTCTACTAATATGTATTAGTGGTGTTAATGGTGGACATCCATATACATTTGTCCACTAATGGATAGTGGATTCACAATTAATCCACTAATGTATTCGCAACACTCCCATTTGGATGTCCATTACATAAAGAATATGTCTTGTTAAAACCTTATTAGATAAAAACTCAGTGAAAAAAAAAATCTAGTTAAGAAAAAAGAGTACACTATTCTATATGTCTGCTTATTACTCCCCTTGATGAGATGATCCCTTTAAATATTTGAACCGATACATACCGATTTTATATCTCAACTTCTCAAATATTGCAGTCGATAAAGTCTTCGTAAAAATATCTGCCAGATTGTCACACGACCGAATTTGTAACACATCAATTTCACATTTCTTCTGGAGTTTATGAGTAAAGAAGAATTTTGGTGAAATATATTTTATCCGATTTCCTTTAATATATCCTCATCGTAATTGCGTTATGCAAGCTGCATTGTCTTCATAAAGAGGAGTTGGAATATCTCTTTTAGATGATAATTTACAACTTTTTTGGATATAATGAATCGCTGGTCTTAACCATACACATTTTCGACTTATTTCATGAATAACTATAATTTCAGCATGGTTTGAAGAAGTAGCTGCTATAACTTATTTTGTAGAACGCCATGGTATAACAATATTTCCACATGTAAATAGATAGCCCGTTTGAGAACGTGCTTTATGTGGATCAAATAAATAATCAATATCTGTATAACTTATTAATATTGGGTTGATTTTATTTGAATAAAATAATTCGAAATCAATTGTACCTTGGAGATATCGAATGATTTGTTTAATTCTATTTCAATGTCGTCGTGTTGGTGAAGAACTAAATCTTGCTAATAAATTGACAGCAAATAAATATCAGGTCGTGTATTATTAACAAGATACATCGATGCACATTGAGATATGGTACTTCAGGACTAAGGAATTCTTTATCATCTTCTTGAAGTCGGAAAGGATCTTTATTCACATTTAATGATCGGACGATCATTGGAATACTCAATGGATGTACTTTGTCCATGTAAAATCTTTTTAGAACTTTTGATATATATGTTGATTGATGAATAAATTTTTCAATTTTCAGATGTTAATTTGTAAACCAAGGCAAAATTTAGTTTTACCAAAATATTTGATTTCGAATTTTCTTTTAAAATAATCCATTGTTTCTTGGAGCTCTTATGGAGTTCCAATAAGATTAATATCATCAATATATATAGCTAATATCATAAATTTAGAACCAAATTTCTTAATAAAAATACATGGCCATATATAGTCATTTTTAAATCCCGCTTTTAATAAATATTCATTAAAACGATTGAACCACATATACCTAGATTACTTCAGGCCATATAATGATTTTGCAACTTGATGGAGTAATTTTTACGAGGATAATGTTTATATACTTCGGGCATGCGAAATCTTTCGGAGATTTTTATGTAAACATCATTTTCTAAATTTCCATACAAGTAAGCAGTGACAATATCTAATAGGTGCATATCTATTTTTTCATGTACTGTCAAACTGATAAGATATTGGAGTGTAATAACATCAACAATAGGAGAATAAGTTTCATCATAATCAATACTTGGTTTTTGTGAAAAACCTTGGACTACTAACCGTGCTTTATATTGTACGAGTTTATTATTTTCATTGTGCTTTCGTATAAATATCCATTTGTAGCCAATAAGTTTTACACATTCCGGTGTTCGAACTGCAGGTCTGAAGACTTCATGTTTTGTAAGTACATTTAACTCCGATTGAATCGCATATTTTCATTGTAGCTAATCTTTTCTATGCCGATATTCATCAACTGATATTGGTTCAGGATCATCATTATTCTGTGTAATATCAAGAGATATATTGTATGCACATATATTATCAATAACTGTTTCTATCCGATTCTAACTTCTACCGGAAGTGGTATAATTGATGGAAATTTCAGTGTTATTTTCATCAACTTCTGGTTCTTTTATTTTGTCATCAGTTCTCTCTTGATCTTTATCATTATTTTCTTCAATATGATTATTTGGATCATTTAATCATCTTTTCTTTCGAGTTTTTTTATCTTTAGAACCAAGAGGTCGGCCACGCTTTTGGCGTGCTTTTGACTCAACAGTTATAGATATAATTTTTTATTCTGTTAGGACTTCAATTCAAACATGAGCATTTATAGTTGGAATATGTGATTTTATTACTCTTCTAGAGTCAACAAAAGCGTCTGACATTTGATTTGTAATACTTTGCAAATGAATTATCTTTTGAACTTCAAGTTCACATGCGCTTATGCGCGGATCAAGATAATTTAATGATGTTGTCCAAGTAAGATCTTTCTTATACTGTTTATGTTCTTCCCCTAATTTAGGAAATAATGATTCATCAAAATGACAATCAATAAATCTTGCTGTGAATATATCTTCTGTCAGGGGTTCAACATATCTGATAATAGAGGGAGAATCATATCCAACGTATATCTCATTTCTTCTTTGAGGACCTATTTTTGTACGTTGGATTGGTGCAATTGGAACATATACAATACACCTAAAAATTCTTAAATGAGCAATATTTAGTTCTGAACCAAATGCTAATTGCAAATGAGAGAATTTATGATATCTAATTGGCCTTATACGTACAAGTGTTGCAGCATATAAAATAATATGTCCCCAGGCAGTTATTTGGAGATTTATTTTCATTAATAATGGTCTAATAATCAATTATAACTTTTAATAAAAAATTCAGTAAGACTATTTTATGTATGAATATGACTTACATGATGTTCAACATTAATCCCAATTGATATGCAATATGCATTAAAAGTATATGATGAAAATTCACCAACATTATTCAAACGAATATTTTTAATTTGATGGTTAGAAAATTGTGCTTGTAATTTAATTATTTGAGCAAGTAATCTCGCAAGCGCCAAGTTGTGAGTAGATAATAAACACACATGTAATAATCGAGATAATGCATTAATTAAGACCATAAAATATCTGAACAATCCACATGGTGGATGAATAGGTCCACAAATGTCTCGCTAAATTCGTTCAAGAAATGTAGAACTTTCAACTCCTACTTTTACTAGTGATGGTCTAATAATTAATTTTCCTAAGGAACATGCAGCATATGAGAATTTTTTTGATGTCAATATCTTTTTATTTTTTAATAAATGACCATGTATATTCTCAATTATTCTTCTTATCATGGTAGATCCCGAATAACCCAACCGGTAATGCCAAATGCTAAAAGTAATAAGATCAGTAAACTTCTGATTTACTAGATGATGAATTTCAATTGTACATATTTTTGCAAAATATAGGCCAGTAAAAAAAGACGATAGTTGTTTTAATACAAGTTTCTTACCCAAATTAATTTGAGTAATATAAAGATACTTAATACCATTTTTCTCATTTGTTTCAACATGATACCCATTTCTGCGGATATCTTTAAAACTTAATAAATTTCTTCTGAATTTTGAGAAAAATAGTGCCTTAACAATATTAATTGTTGTTTTTTCAAGCAACAATATACTAGCTATTTTGGAGCCTTCAATCAAATTTGTACTACCATTTATAGTATAAATATTTATTTCTCCCATTTTGAGATAAGAAAAATATTTCTCATTTTTTAGTATGATGTGTGTAGTTTTACTATCAATAATACATACATCATCATTAAAAACAGCCATCTGAACAAAAATATGTATATTCAAACGTAATATAATGAAAATTTACAAAAATATTAGGGTGAGGTATTAGTTCTTCTGAACACTACTATCACCAATTAAATAGTTTATCCTATCGTCTAGATATTCGAAAAAATCAGATACATCCGTATGGGTAATATTGATATTAAGATCTTCTAGATCCATATCATCGTTGTCAACATTATTAACTGGATGTTGAGAAAATTTTGCTTTAACATTTTTATTTTTTTTCTAGTGAAACTTGATATAATTCCACTAAATACTTGGTCGTACGACAGTTACGTAACCAATGACCTTTCATGCTACATCTATAACACTTATCCGTATAATTTTCTTACATTTCTTTTTCTTTTCTTTCCCACTTTAGGTAGCTAGTATTTTTCACAACTTAATTATTATTGTAATAAGAAAAATATCGAGTATGTCATGACCATAACCACGATCACGGCCACGGCCGCGACTATGACTACGACTACGACTATGGCTTCTGCTGGAGCCAACAGCATTCATTTTTGGGAGTGTTGTTGAGTCAGTTGGTCTGACTTCATGATTTTTCAATAATAACTCATTATTTTTCTCTATAATGAGGATGGTAGTAATTAAATTAGTAAATTTTGTATACCTTTTTTCTCGATATTATTATTGCAAGATAATATTCGAGGTATGAAAGGTAGAGAATGTCTTCTCTAGCATATCTTCATCAGTAACTTTTTTTCCACATAATTTTAACTGAGATGTAATTTTATACATGACGGAGCTATATTCATTCATTGTTTTAAAATCTTGCAACCACATGTACAACTATTCATATCGTGTAGTTAGCAGTACGACCATCTTCAGGTGGTCAAATCTTTCTTTTAAATTTACCCACAAGACATATAGATCTTTTTCGGTAAGATATTCTATTTTTAAATTTTCGTTAAGATAACGATGGATAAAAATCAAAATTTTGGTTTTTTATTGTGCAGATGTATTATTTTTTTCTTTAATAGTTTCACTAAGGCCTTCAGCATTTAGATGTATTTCTACATTGAGAAATCATGACATATAATTTTTTCTAGAAATATCAAGGGTTACAAATTTGAGTTTAGTAAGGTTTGCCATATGAATCAATAAATATATACATTTAGTCTTCTGGCTTTTGTAACAGTAAAAACTCGTACTTTAGTCTTCTAAATTTGAAAATAGCAGAGACTCGTACTGATAACGTGTTATAAAATTTTGATAGTGTTAGAATAAAAGCTACACATAATAAATCTCTAACTATTGTTTGCACAATAATTTCTTCAAACTTCTCTCTTTCTTTTCTCTCACAATTTTCTCTAATAATTCTCTCACAATTGGTATCTATCAAGTTTGGAGAAGATCTCTATTTATAGAGCTCTATTAGTGGAGTTAATCATCTATATCTACTAATTTCACTAATATGTATTAGTAGTGTTAATGGTGAACTTCCATGTACATATTTGTCCACTAATAAATATTGAATTCATAACTAATCCACTAATGTATTTCACAACAAAAACCAAATTGTAGTTTAGACTTTAGAGACCTTGCAAGTCACCATACATATGATAACTGGGTTCTCGGCCTCCACCATCTCTAATTGACTGTATCCAAATTTTTAGCAGATAGCTTTGCTTCCAACAAACCAAAAACATTAACACAATGTCTATGTATGAAGTCTGACACTATGTTGCTTGAGGGCTTTGTGAAATCTTCTCACATTCCATGTACCGAGTCTTATGATTGACTAATTAGTGCTATAGAAGTACTAACTTTGTCATTAAGTTTTTCTGTGATTTTCCTCCAAATGGTTTTGGTAAGCTTAGCAGCTAGAGTGGTTGCTTGCTTAGCCTTTACCGCATCAGTAGAGATCCTCTCAGTCTCCTCTAATTGCAGCACATCAGTATTTTCAGGTTGGACGTGCACACGGCTCCGGGACTTAGATCTACTCCTTCTCCTATTCAGTTCCCGTTTGCAATCAGCCGTTCGTCCAAGCCTTTCTGCAGTTTCCGAGGCACACTGCTGACCTTCCTTTCCATTATCTTGAGCAAGGTCATTCGGTTTAATCCCCTCACCGCCCGGTTGTGTATTTTGTCAGTGGCCTCCTTAGATTTTCCCCTTTCTATCGGTCTGTTTCTTGGCGGCTTGTTGACATTTTTTCCTGCTGGTCCTTGTTTGGAAGTGTCGGCCTCCACAGCTGGGAAATTTTCAGCAGCCATTGGTGCCTTACCTTTATCAACGCTAGAATTCTCCTTCACCAAAATAGCATTCTCAGGAGTTTTGTTCCCACCCGCCTTCTTATATGCTAGCTCCGATTGGGCTTCATTTCCTTGCCTCGCATGATTAGCTTTGGAAATACCTTTTCTTGTATTGAGTGCTTGTCTGTTGTTCATTTTCTCACCGTGGCAGCCTTCTATATTATGTCCAAATTTGTAGCACTTCTTGCAATAAGCCGGCTCGAATTCAAACTTAACTGCCTCGTGTTTGACTTTCCTAGAAGGTAATCGAATTGGGACTATTCTCACCAGCAGCTTAGCCACATCAACTTCTGTCAAACTCCCTTGGCATAAGTTTTATCTTTAGCTTCCTGCCATAAGAAGAATAAAGCCCCCCTTGTAGCCCCGTTTGGCGATCCTCATCATTGTTGAATCTGAAAACAAGCCATCCTATGACATGAGTGTACACCTTAGACGAAACAGGCCAAGTTCAAGACAACTCCGTCCCTGCATTAAACATTTAAACCCCAGGAAACGGCCAACAAACAGACCAACCAAGCAATATCCCAAACGGAGTTCCACATCCTTGAAGTCAGTTTCATCAATGTTAATCATGTCCCCATTGTTAGGAATGTGAACCAGCTTCATCCCATTGTTTTGTTCTCTATTTCTTTTAAGGATACTTCAATATTAAATTGTTTTTATTAGAACATTACAATTGAACTTTATTATTATTATTTTGAAAAAAATAATTTTCTTATCTAATACATTCACATATGCATAAGCAGTCAAAATTATAAATGTAAAAAGATACTTAACTTTTATAAAATGTTGGTTTTTTTATTTTTAATTCTCTTATATAAACAAAAATTTCTCAGAGATCTAGACATCTAGTATTCCAAATAAAAGAAATAGTTCCAAGCATGTCCTTCCATCAAATTTTGCTCCTCGGGCAAGTTTGTCATTGGAAAAGGAAAGGGTGGGGGGGAGGGGGGGGGGAATACAAGTCCCAAACTAAGAAGTTTAGAGAATGAGGGGCACAATTGCATAGTCAAATAATTTGATGGGCAAAATTGAAATTCACCAATTGCATTTGTAATGTATAACTTCGATATTAACCCAAAAGAACCTTCTTGCATTACTTTCAAATTTTCAGGTGCAATTTCACTATTTTATTTTTCTTTATTTTGAGTAGAAACCTGAAACCCATCACAAATTGGTACTCCACACACAACACCGGAAAATCATATAAGCCTGTGGTACAATCTTCTTGCACCTTTTACTGAAACTGCTATTCTCCTTTTATGAATATAAGCTTAAGAAGCAAATGAAGGATCCTGTTAAGATTTTATAAAGCAAGGTTAACAATGCTGAAATGCCAGTTCTATTCAGCAGAAAAAGCACATGAAATAGGAACAGAGAGCCAACAGAAGCCAGAGGAGGCAAACTGACACTGCTTGAAATCTTCCATACATCATCTGCAGCACCATCTCTAAAAAGAATTCGTCTTTTTGAAATCATATTTAGCTGGCATTGGAAAGGGCAAGAACATTTCTGCTTCAGATACATGTTAATGCAAAACTTATATGCTAAACGGCACACACTGCATAATGTTTGTATTGATATGTATTAACTATGAACAAATCAATCAAGTACCATAGACTACTTGCAGGAGCAATTCCAAATGGATATAAATGATAAGATCTATTTCAGAAATTCTCATTAACAGAGCCTGCATTAACATGCAATGAGACCATCTGCCAAGCAACTTGAGTTTACTCTCAACAGTCGATAGCAAGCTTCAATAAGCTTAATACTGAGGAAAGAACATACCAAAAGAATGAGAATCATGTAAAAAGCACTGCTTAGTGCAGAAAATCGACTCACTAGAAAGTTCCATATACAAAGCAATGAACTAGGGATATCTAAGGCCTTCTTGGTGCAGGCCTATCTTTATCATCATGTACACTAATCACCATATTTGTTTTGAACAGATTACCACGACTAATGGCTAAGCAGCTACTCGTATCACTAAAGGATGATCCACAAGACATCCTGTTTAAAATAGGCCATGAACATAGGAGCAAATTGCAAGAACTCAATGCCATAATTGTTTAAGCTGTTCAAAAGAGCAGTATCATGAATTTTCATCAAAATGCAAGAGCAGAATATGTAAGTAACCATTCCAGCAACAGGAGAAAAAGCAGTTTTCCTGCTCTTGACAGAGTCCCTTTCTTGGGCCAAGTTGATATTCATGTCTAAATTCATAAATTATTCTTAATAGGCGTAAAATGTCTGAACATAACCAAGGAATGCCACTATAACTGGAAGCACAAAAGCATAAAAGTCAATAAACATTGCAATTTCCATACTTATTTATCTTGGCATTGCTGAGCAAGTGCAACTGAATTCTAGAGAATCATTTCTGAAATTAGCAAAGAGCCTGAAAGAGAATAAATAGGAAACAGTAGAAGTACAACTCAACACAAACTTATTTATCTTCACATGTTTTTTTTTTCTTTTCTTTAATTCCTCAAATTTATGTTGCAGTTTGAGTGCATGGCACATCCTATGATTTATTTAGTATATATGAGCAGCACATGAAATTACCACTCAAAATCAGGTTAGTTGCAGGTAGTGAAGGAGTCTAATCACACAAACATCTGAAACTCAATGAGAACAAAAAGAAAGACAGTGCACTAACACCTTCAATTACCAAATAAATAAATTGAACAAAATATAAGGCAAATCTACTTATGTTTGCATAATTACACAAGAGACAGTAAAAAGATAAAAAGCCACTAGAAGATATATATATACTTCTAATATAATCCAATTTTTTTCACAAATGTAAAACATTAATAACTCCCTTTTGGGACTGATGTTTTTCATGTTGAAAGCTTTGATATTCACATCCCTTGAACTATCATCTATTTCTATCATACAAGAGTAGAAGGTTGAGACATTACTGGAACCACTTCGTTTTCAACACAACTGTAATCAAGAATGAAAAGAAGCTCCCATTTGCAATTGCCACTCCATACAGTCTTCAAAATCAAAACTGCTTGCACAGTCCAATAAAGCATTTTGCTGATGCTCATAGCGGCATATATAATTTAATCCAACAAGCAGCTCACAGATTGCTGCCTCGGTCTTTGCCCTATCAGCGAAGTACAATGTTTGGAGCAAGAGAACATTTGCCCGAGTAACAATTTGCTGCTGCTCAAAATTTCGCTCACTTTGCCACCTGATCATGTTGTGTGCCAGTGGTGCAAGCCACATTAACATTTGATCAAGCCTCTCTTTCCAATCATGGGCCAGAGGTGCATCATAAATTGCCAAGTCTTTCACATAAGCCTTCAAACTCCTCTTTAAAGATTTCCTTAAGCTTGTTGGCAGCATCTGATAAAGATCATCCCTTGCTTCATCACCAACTAGATGTGGATAACGTAGAAGTTTCTCTATGACAATGATAACATTTGCATAATGCAAGGCCAAGGCAGATCCTCCCACAGTGCTAGGAGGAGCATAAACTGTTAACCTGCTTTTCAGGCCAACTCTTGCACCATTTGTTAAACTACCTTTCAATTGCCTTGGGTCTCCATTGAATGACATACCATGCATGGGCCCCTTGAAGCAATGAGAAAAATTTGGCTGCTCACCCTTCATGCTACTTGCAACACTGCAACACCCTGAAATTTGACTGCTGCGATCATCGTTAATTGTATCATCGTTATCATCAACCTTTGAAGCAGAACTGCTCAAACTAAGGCATTCCATGAACAACCTTCCTGGACCCATTCCACAGGCAAAGTTAAAATCCTCAGGACCAAACAGACCACCTTCACTTCTATGCATTCCAACTTGAGACCTATGGTTTATGCCACTTTTCTCCAAAACATCTCTTTCCAATGTCCCTGAATGACGCCTTCGACTCTTGCTTAGAGCCGGATTCAGTAATTGAGCACTCTTTTGAACTTTACAATCCATACTTAGTTGAACTGACTTTTGCCCAACTTCTTGTTTCATGGCATGCAAGCTTCCACTAAAATCGAATGGAGCCCCTGATACCGTAGTACTCAAAGAATGCCTCCTCAAAATTGCCTTACCAAAAACCATAGAAATTCGTGCATAAATTGTACAGACAGTCCTCGCCAGCAACTCCACAATCTTATCATAAGTCTGGTTCCAAATTGAAACATCCTTCAAATGTCTCACATCTTGTTTCTGCCAAACCAACTTTTGCTCATAAGCTTTTCTAGTCTCCTCATGCTGGTTCTGCTGAAACTTCTTGGTTGCAATTTCCAACTCATTTAGAACCTCCATTTCAGTATACAAGTTTGCCGTGGAACTCACATACCTCTCCATTTTCCTCACTCTACCCTCCATATCCTTCACCAAAAACCCCAACTCCTCCACATCAATTACCCCCGAAACAATATCACTATACACGTGTTCAAACCCTTGCAGCGCAGGTATTGCACATTTCTTCCCCAACCTAGAGACCACGCTAGCAACCCTATTCAAATCATCTAGTTTTTCAGCGAGGGCCAGTTCTAAAAGCTTTGTTTCATCATCAGAAACGAGAGCTCTTATTCCCTCAAACTTCAAGATCTCATTTTTAAGCTTAGAAATTTCAGTATCAGCTAAAGATTTGTGAAGATGAATAATCTTGGACATCACATTAGCAACTTCAAAAGAAAGAATTCCAATTACTTGCTTTTGGTGGCCTTGTTTCCTACTACTCGAAGATGACTTTTTAGTATTTTCAAGAACCAAAGAGTTCTTTAAATTCCCACTTACCTGATTTCCCATCTTTAATTTCCAAGGCTCCGCCACCATTTCGACCTCTCCCTCTTGCAAAGAAGATCTGAAAGCTCTTGCCTTTTAGATCTGGCCAGCAGTCCCCAACATTATGCTGACACAAAAATGCAAATCATTACAAGCACACACTCCCACTTGGAAAAGCTCAACAAAAAGTTGGGTTTTTCATTATGTGCAAAAAAATGCAAGTTTGCAATCAAGAATGCTGAACAGGGCTCATTGATTTTCTGCCCAGGAAAGCGAGAACAATGCAGAGAAAGTTGCAATACGCATGGGTTTAGTGGGAAATAGAATGCATTCTTGAAAGCATGGTGAGTGTGCAATCGAATGACGAACAGAAAAAACAGTTGTATGAGAGAACGGAGGGAAAAGAAGAGAAGAGGAAGGATTAATTGGTAGTACGAAACAAGGGCTTTTGTCTGTGATTCCCTCTCTTTGTAATGATGTTTTTGAAAAGGCAATGGCAGTTTCAAGGAGGACAAACTTCAAAGCATTTTGTCCAGTATATATCTGCAACTTTCATTTGTTTTTATTTTCTTTTTTCTTTGTCTCTTGAATCTCTTCTTTTATGGGTTTGGGTGAAAAACAAAATCTTTGAATTTATGAGATTGCCACATTGGCCCTTTGTTGATTTTCTTTCTGCCTTTTGTATGCATCCAGTAGAGGATGAAGATTTCTTGGAGTCAACAAAGTAGGGGATGGAGATTAAATTCAAAATTTTTGTCAGACAAGGAAGTATATTAATATATTTAAACCAATCAAGTTTTGCCAATTAAGTTAATTTCCATTTCAAAGATTTTACCCAAAGAAACTGTGGAAGGTGAGAAAAATGGACAAACACAACTAGGAAACAAAATTCAAAACCGGTTCAGACATGCATTAATGTTCAGTGAACAGAGAACACATGGAGAACTTGATGAGGGTTTGGTGGCCTTTTACAGTTAGGGGGAGAACTTGTTCTTCAAACTTGTTCTTCAAACTTGTTCTTCAAATGATAAATGACAATGAATTTGCATAGGCCAATCAAAGAAAGAAGGGGAAAATGATTCCCTTTCTACCTTACTAATCAAAATTTTGAGGCATTAGCATTTGGATTCGTTAAATTTTGTTTTTAGATATATAAACACGCATTTTGCAAGAATTGAAACATACAATTTGAGAGTTTCCTTTTTTTTTTTTTTTTAAGTTAAAGTCTCTACTCTCCCTTCTTAAGTAATTCTCACTCTTAAGCACTTTTTTTTATAACTTTTCTGTCATAATGTAAAATTAAGGATATATTTATTATTTTTTTCAATTACACTTATCATCTATTATTTAACTAAATTTTAATATTAATTGATTTTTACTTTAAAGTCAATACCATAATTTCTATTAAGACTAACCTTTTCTCTTAAACTCTCTATAAATATTAGAATTTCTTTAATATATATGTGAAATTTTCAAAATTGACAATTATTTGATAACAAAAAGAGTGTTATTTTTTGCGTAACGGAAATTTTTTTTCCCCTTGTACTTGATTAAAAAAAATGCTTGTTTCTTGATATTTATGGTGGACAAAATAACTTATTTTATAAGAACAAATTCTATCTTGAATAAATCTGTTAATTACAAAGGAAAATGCTGCCCTATATGAACAATCTCTAGATGTGAAAAGAAACCTCTACATTCAAATTTGTATAGGCCAGAAAGAAAATGTTGGATATTGTTGGGTGGTTTCCAGATTTAAGTGTATTAATTTCCGAGTCTTCACCCATATATGGACAAAGGGCTTAAATTCAACATAATACATTAATACTTATGCTACATTTCTCCCCCCAAAAAATTCAACTCCATAGTTAAGCAAAAGGGAGAATACAAATGTTGTTCCATTTTCAAAGTCAAAGTAGACAAGTTTTATAGTACAAACTTGAAGAACTATCATATATTGGAATCTCTTCACAAGATTCAAAAGTCAAATTCCTCCAAAAAAAAAAAAAAAAACTCAAAAGTCAAAAGGTATGCACCTACTATGCAATAAAAAAAAAAAAAAAACCCATTATAAAGAATTTTCTTATTATTCTCCTTAGAAATCTTTTTCTAACTTTTTGTTAAAAATCATCTTCGTAGATCTTGTAGAGCCTGTGACAAGATAACAAGTAAAAATATTTCTTATTAAGTAATTGTTTTTTAAATTTAGAAAATAGAAATGCGAATAATAATTTATTTTTGAATTGAATACAAAAAATGATAAATCATAAAGTGAGTGAAAAGATTATCAAAATGGCAAGAACAATGCACCCTTCACATCGCCATCAAGGTTTTAGCTCGCGATAAATAGGCAATAGATTAGATATGCTATTGTTGCTCAATTAGTAAGAAGCAAACCCCTTTTTTTTAAAAGAAAATTTAAGTAATATCTTTCACCAAAAAAAAAAAAAAAAGAAAAGAAAACTTAAGCAATCGTGGATGATTTTTGTCAAAAAGTGATGATCATAGTTGGAGTTGGTAATCTTTATTGTATTCACATAGACAAAACTTGGTTCCAACCATTCACGAAAAGATATGTATCCAAAGGACCACAGACAAACACAGAAAGACAAAAATGAAGAACCTATCCAACAAAACAACTATAGCCAGCAAATTTTGATTATGTATTCGACTCAACTGTCATAGAATAGCACCAAAACATACCTAAGGCATAAAATTAATTAGCTTTGCTCCTAATTTCACATCCAAAGTGAGAGTATTTCGAACATAAATGCAGGTTTTCGTACTTTTTTAATGATTTAAAATATATTTATTTTGAGATGGGTAAATAATTGACTCATAACTCATATTTTTAAGAATTAACGTGATAATATTCTTTTTGTTCTTAGTCATTTTTGAAGATTTTTTTTATCAATAATTATCTGTCATTTTTTCAAGTAAAAATGTAATTATTATTTTTTTTTCTAATCGTACCTTTATGTTCTATTATTCTATTAAATTATAATATTAATTAATTTTTAATTTTTAAACTAACCTTATAATTCCTTTTAAAGATAATTTTATCTTTTCTCTTCAAATTTTATAGATGTTAATTTTTTTTATATATGTAAATTATCCAAAAGTGACAATTATTTGAAGATAAAGGGTATATGTTATTGGGGTAAAAGAGTCATAGTTATTTGATGCAGTCCAAAAACAGGTTAAATGTTTTCAAAAAGGCATGCAACAAATCAAATCAATCTTGATCAAATAGTGAGTTTAATAGTGTTTCAGCTGAGACCCTTTGAAATATTTATTAGGGAATCATCGTTTAGGTGAGAGGTCAATGTAGTTCCACCAGGCAATTGCTGATAAAATCTCCAGCACTGATAATTTTCCAACATTATGGTGATCATTATCTAGTCTCTATATGTGTATTGAAAGGTTATCCATTACATTTGGAAAGATTTTGAGGGAAGAAAGAAATTAAATTCCATTGAGAACCAACACAGAAAAATGAATATTTTCAAAGAACTAACATAAAGGGAGGAATTCCAAAAATCTTGGAGAGTGGTTGCCTTTGCCTAATACCCCTTTTACATCCACTCCAGCCTGCTCTACAATCAGCACTGAGAAGTCTGTTTAGTTCAAACAGATGACTTTTTTTTTTTTTTTTACCTCATTCTCTTTTTTATGCCTGAAGTTTTATTATAATTTTTCTAAAATCTTTTTTTTTTTAATTTACATATTTACATCTTCAGTAAATATAAGATATTTAAATTTAAACTGATTAATCAGATATCGCTTTTACTCACATTTGGCATGCAAAGGCAATCATGTCACTCGTGCAGCCCATTTGGGACTAAGAATTGAGACAAGAAGCATGCATAAACAAAGAAAGCAAAGAAGGGCTGGTGGACTCTTCAACCATTCTTCCTCCACCATCATTGTGAGCTTGTTTTTGGAATCATTTATCTGTGGAGAATATTGGAAGGAAAATGGCTGTTGAACTTGCTCCCACAAGAGTCCCTTTTGAGTCTTCTCCGAGCACAATTTACAAAGCCATGTCAATATCATGGAGGGCCGGTGCTTTTTGTTGTTATATTTGGATGCTTTAGGCCACTTTTTGACAAAATTATATAGGCTTATATTGAGACCAAAAGTCATCAATTTGTTAACTACTTTGTATGGCAACCTAATCTCTATTGTATCTTATCATCATAAGCAGAAAAAAGTGTAAGCTTTTTTAAGGACGTAAAAAAGTGTGAGGTATTACAGTCTTCTAAAAAGTGATAAATTCAAGAAACTTGGGGCAAATCACGTATGAAAATGGCATATTATCATCAATATTGAACTATAGTTATGCAATTTTTTTTATTTCATATGTGAAAAGTTGGGATTCTTTGTTTACCCAACTTTATCATTAAAAGAATGATTGACCGCATTTTGATTTACTGATTCGTTTGCAAATTCTTTAGGTAAAAGTAACAAATCTGTCAGGATTTAGTGTTAAATAATATATGATAAAAATGACAAAACAAAATGTTTTAAGTGTTACACTATATTTACGTGATGTAAGTAAAATTTATGTTTTTTCTATTCTTTGATACGGATTTGATGTTTTGTTTTAGCCCTAACAAGGAGATAAGGATACGAAGGAAAATCTTGATGAGCATATAAAGGTTTCAAGCACTTTTTATTTCAAAAAATAAAAATTGAAGTAAAAGTCATAGCTAGAAGAAGAAGTTGGAGTTTTTTAGATGGCAGAAAAGCAAAAGAGCAAATTGAAAATGATAGAAAGTAGAAAGAAACAATGCTGTAGAATAACACACTCTGAACACTAAGACCACTCTGATAAGGTTGGACCATTTTGAAGGCAATTCAAGAATTGGCCAGCACATGAATGTAACCTTAAGTTAAAGACCCTTAATTGAGAAAACATGGAAAAGCATGCCTAGCACTTCCAATGATAGGTAAGATTCTCTCCCTCTATGCAAAAGTGAAAAATCACTAAAATTTAGTAAAATAGTTTGTTATTTTTATTTTACTATATTATCTTTAATAAATTGATATGTGAGTCATTTGTGACAGTAATTTTATATACGTTTTTTTTTTCTTTTAAGTAAAACTAAAGATGAAAATATAGATTGAAGGCGAAAATTGATTTTAGGGTAATTCAAACATAAAAATATTGATATTAAGTCGAGACAGGAAAAATATACTTTTTTATGTTTATCATATTTATGAGAAGCTTACCTATGGAAAGAAATTGACCCTCACCCACTGTTTTGGATGTTGCTATTCGATAAAAGGAGGATTTGCAGCCTTGGCTAAATCTTTGTTAGGCGTTTGATGGCTGAAGGTTGAGGTTATTGTCAATAGAAGAGTGTTCAAATGAAACTTGAGCTTCAAAAGTCCTACAAGACAACAAACTAATTTGAATTCTCTGTTTCCATCCTTATTGCTGACCAACCTATTTAATCTCTTGCCAAGAGGTGAGAATTCCAGATTTTTCCTTTTTAATTAATTGTATATTTATTTAAAAAAAAATCTAATAACTTTTGAATCGAGAAAAGATTCGAATTTTCATTGGAGAAATCTAAGCCAGGGCAGTATATTTAAGGCCTTTGTATAAGCAACCAAAAATTTGAAGTCAGCAGAGAATGGCCATACGAGACTTCCTGGGGTACTCTGAAGCCCACAAGAGTAGATAGCCGGGATTAAAGGACTCAGCCCAGGTTCTAAACCCATGATCTCCCACATATAGTTTGAACTCCTCAACCCTAAACTCAAAAGAAGGCCATTTATTTAAAAATATATGTACTTTCTCATTTTTCAAAATTATTCATTTATTTACAATTTTTTTTAATGTTATTAATTTTATAAATAAGATAAAGTCATATTTATTAGATTCATTATTTATCTTTAAAACAATATATCTAACTCTTTATAAATAGGATCTTATATAAACGAAGAGTATATAAGTTTGAATCAATTCTAAGAAAATCTCTTATTTCTATAATTTCTTTCCTTTATAATTTTCTTACAATTTATTTTATTATTCTATTTTGAATCATATTTCTAATAAAAAAAATTACAAACTTGATTAACATGATTCTTTATATGAATATATAACAAGCCATATTAAATACAAAAAATAATAGTAAATGCTCTCTTTGGTTCCTTCAATTTATCACCTGATATTGAAATGATCTTGAATCCCCAGTCCAAGGCTTAATTCACAACTTGAAATGTAATAATGCAGCATCACCATCCATGGCTTTGGATATGAAGTATTTTGTGTAAGCCTCAACAGTGGTTTCCCTATAGATTGGGGGATTTTCTAGTGATAATAAATCCTTGATAGGCTTATATAGCCTTGATGAGAACCCTTCACCACAATGGGGCCTCAAGAAACTGGCTACTGAAATTCTTGGGCTTACATTGTTTGCAAGCACTCTGTGATGGACACTTTTGAATTTATCATTCGTGATCAGCTGCATTGATAAGAAGGCAGCCAAGTTTTAGAGAAAGAAATAGAAAATATGATGTCGGTCTTTGACGTTAATCTTGCATATATACATTATGCTTAATATATACTGATATGTGAGAAATAATTTTGATACAGTATATTTTAAAAAATATTTGTTATCGTATCTTTTAGTACTATATAATTATGAAAACGTCCATAATGTCTAAATTAAAATAATTTTACTATAGATTAGTAAGACTTTAATATCGAAAAAAAAGTTAGCATCTTATGAGCTAATGAATTTCTTGATATGCTTAAACATGAAGAAATGAGTAGAAAATCTCAAGATTTTGAAAATTCGGTGCATTTTGGAGCCATAACTTGCCTGAAGCATGTCCCCCAAGTTAATTATTAAGGCTCCAGGCTGTGGAGGTACATCTACCCATTCATTTTCATGCAGGACTTGAAGACCACCAACTTGATCTTGGAGTAGAATGGTCAGGAAATCATTGTCTGTGTGATCAGCACTGCCAAAAGTTAACTCTGGTTCAGGACAAGCTGGATAATAATGTCCCTTAACCAAGAGTCCCTCAGCACAGCCTAAGCTTTCCAAGTGAGTTTTGTTGAGTCTTAGAGCCTCTGAGATCAATCTAAACAGATTAAGCCCTAATTTCATAAGATGTTCCGAGAACTCCATTGTTGTCTCCCTGCAACATAAACAAAGTACACAGATTAAAACCTGAAGCAATGAAGGCAAAATGATGCTGCTAGGCTGATTTCAAAGTCGAGAAAGAAATTTGGGACAAAATGGATTCCCTTTTGTAAAGTCTTTTACGGACTTATTGTTAGTTAATAGGATCGACATGCTTATATGTCAACCAGATTAAACATTGAGAATACGTGAAAACGGATCTTATCTTTGTAGATATCGTCCCCACCAATACGATTCTAGAAGTTTTTGGCCTTCTAGTAATGCTCCAGACCCCCAAGCCTTCTTCAATGTAATCTCTTTGTAGATATTTTGTTTCTCTCTTTATTGAGGGTGGACTCACACAAAAACTGAGAGAAAAAATTCAGAAAACAACAACGATGTTTCTCATGTATCACGAAATAGAGTCATAAACTAATTTGTATATTGGACTCTATCTCAAAACACGAATCCTGATAGAATAAGAAAAGTATAGTTGAATACAACTATTTTCACTTATTCTATTTCATCTAAAATACGATTTTTGGTTTTCTGCAATTTTCATTAATAAATTGTAAACAAATTATAATTTATTATTATCCCATAATTAGGAGTCACTGAAAGGACTTGACCGGATACAATTAGATTAAGCTTCAATAAATTATTTTGTCAATAAAAATAATTTATTAATTACGTTCCACTCCACTAAAGGAACGTAATTGCACTCTTAATCTAATCGTAATTACTAGAGTCAATAATTATATCTATTAATTGATCGATCCAAAAAATTACCCCCATCGATCAATATAATACTTTGAATGAGGCAGTATGACCACAGTGCCCCTCATTCAAAACCTCAATTCTCATTTTCAATTTGACAGTACCATGTGATCACGTCACACTTACAAAATGAATTCAATAGACACTATTGAATTATTGAGCTCAGATTTAACTGTCCCTTAGAAGAACTCATGAGGAAATGATCTTGTCTATTAAAGGTGACGAATTCCATATTGCATAATAATTATTTCATATTTATTTCACTTTAATTCCCAAGATGCCGAGATATTGATTACTAAGTTAATTTCACTCTCTGACAACTCAAGAAACTTCAAGTTAGTAAACATAAATAATTGTTTGCTCAGGATTAAGGTATTAAGTACGACAATCTTTTAATATTTTATTTGTATGATTTATTCCACAAATAAATATTAATGGTCCATCCAATATATCAAAATATATTCTTTATTTTATTACCAAAGTCAAAGACAGACTTCAATAAAATTAAGACGATCTTTCAAAATAAATTGCCCAAATTTATTTTAGATTGCGGATAATTTATTTCGAATTAAATTATAAATTAAGTCTTTCTGTGTTTAACAAATAAACACTTGATTTATAATATCTAAATAATTCGGGGACAAATAGACTCATACATAACTCATACATATAAATATATAAAGATATATTTTATTTAATTTTAAAAATACAAATATTGTATTTACTCGATGGGCATATCTAACAAAAATTCTCCCACTTGTACTAAAGTAAATGGGACATGTCAGAAATACCCATACTTTCTATATGACTTCCAAAAACACTTACAGGTAAACTTTTAGTAAAAGGATCAGCAAAATTTTCAGTAGAAGAAATCCTGCACACTTCTACATCTCCACGTTGAACAATCTCCCTAAGTAGGTGATATTTACGTTTAATGTGTTTACCACGCTGATGGCTGTGTGGTTCTTTTGCATTTGCCACTGCACCACTGTTGTCACAGTACAAACTAATGGCTTGAGATGCAGAAGGAACCACTTCAAGTTCTATTAAGAACTTCTTCAACCATACTGCCTCTTTAGCTGCTTCACAAGCTGCCACATATTCAGCTTTCATTGTAGAGTCAGCAATACAAGATTGCCTGATACATCTCCACACAACTGCACCACCACCTAAGGTGAAAACAGAGCCTGAGGTGGACTTGCGAAGATCTCTATCAGTTTGAAAATCAGAATCAGTGTAACCTATAGGTACCAATTCTGGAGCTGAGTAAACTAGTATATATCCTCGAGTTCTGCGAAGATACTTGAATATATGCTTGACTGTTGTCCAGTGTTCCGGTCCTAAATTTGACTGATATCTACTGACCATCCCAACAGCATGACAAATGTCTGGACGAGTACAAAGTATAGCATACACGAGATTTCCTACAGCTGATGCATAAGGAACTCGTTTCATGTACTCAACTTCATTAGAAGTTTTAGGACTATACTTCTGAGATAACTAAATTCCATGTCTGAAAGGCAATTGACCTTTCTTGGAATTTTGCACTGAAAATCTCGTCAATATTTTGTCAATATATGAAGCTTGGGATAAAGCTATCTATCTGTTCTTTCTATCCCGAAGGATCTGAATGCCCAGAACATATCTTGCTTCTCCTAAGTCCTTCATATCAAACTGTTTACCCAACCAATTTTTCACCAATGTTAATGTATATTCTCTTATAGACACAAGGTTCATCAGGATGCTGATCAAAATCACAAGTTTTAATGGTTTGATCAAATCTGACATTCCAAGATCTAGATACTTGTTTAAGCCCATATATAGACCTATTCAGCTTACAAACTTTTTGTTCTTGACCTTCTTGGATAAAACCATCTGGTTGTACCATGTAGATACATTCGTCAAGATTTCCATTAAGGAAAGCTGTCTTGACATCCATTTGTCATACTTCATAGTCGAAGTGAGCTGCAATGGATAGGAGGATTCTGATAGACTTTAGCATGGCCACAGGCGAGAAGGTTTCCTCATAGTCAATACCTTCTCGTTGGGTATAACCCTTAGCAACCAATCTAGTTTTGAAAGTTTCCACTTTCCCGTCTACTCCTCTTTTTCTTTTGTAGACCCATTTGCACCCAATAGGTTTTACCCCATTAGGCAGGTCCACAAGTTTCTAGACGGAGTTAGTGTACATGGATTTCATTTCTGAATCCATGGCACTCTTCCAATGGTATGCATCTATGTCCTCTACAGCTTCTTTATACGTAGTGAGATTCTCTTTTTCCTTAAAAGAGATTGCTTGAAAAGCTTCTCCATAGAGTAAGTATCTAGAGGGATGTCGAATGACTCTCCCACTACGTCTAAGCTGTGGAGGTTCTTGGATGATTGGACTTTCCTCCTTCTCGTTGACTGGAACTAGATCTGTTGATTCCTCAACGACTGGATTTTGAACAGGGGTAGGAGGTTCTTCTACTCTATGTGCCGAAGAGCTAGTGGGTATAGAAGGTGTAACATATATTTCTCTCCCACTGGAATCTGGCATGTTAAATGGCATAGATACTTATCATCCACGTGAATCTTGAGTCTGGGTTTCAGTAACCATTTGCTTGGGATTATCTCCCTTAGTTTTTTTCAAAATAACCCTACTCTTAGATCCTCGTTCTTCTATGTACTTGTCCTCTAAGAAAATTACATTTGTACTTATAAATATTTTCTTATCTTGAGGACTATAGAAGTAGTATCCCCTTGTTCCTTTTGGATACCCAACAAACAAACATAAATTTGATCGTGATTCCATCTTATCCATCTTTCCCTTTAGCACATATGCAGGACAACCCCAAATCCGGATGTGTGTCAAATTAGGCTTCCGCCCATTCCACAATTCCAATGGAGTCTTAGGGATAGACTTTGATGGAACCATATTCAATATATATGTCGCAGTTTGTATAGCATATCCCCAAAAGGATGTACTGAGTGTAGAGAAGCCTAGCATTGTTCTGACCATGTCTAACAAGGTCCTGTTTCTCCTTTCTGCCACTCCATTTTGTTGAGGAGTGCCAGGTGCACTTAGTTGGGATAAAATCCCATTTTCTGACAAATATGATCTAAAGTCATGGGATAGATATTCTCCACCTCGATCTGATCGAAGTGTCTTAATGTTCTTTCCTAACTGCTTCTCAGTCTCAGCCTTAAATTTTTTGAATTTTTCTAATGCATCAGACTTATGAGTCATTAGGTAAACATAGTCATGTCTTGAGTAATCATCCGTAAAAGTGATGAAATACTCATACCCACCTCTAGCTTGGACACTAATTGGTCCACATACGTCAGAATGCACTAATTCTAAAACTCCCTTTGCTTTATTTCCTTTGGAAGGTAATGATCTTTTGGTCATTTTACCTTCCAAATACGATTTGCAAACTTGAAAAGGTTCCACCTTTAAGTCACTTAAAGGACCTTCTTTTACAAGTCTTTGAATCATATTTAGATTAATATGACCAAGTCTAAGATGCGATAGGAGAGTCTCATTAGTAGGAGATAACTTAATGCGTTTGTTAGTTTCAGTATGATATAATGAACTGTTGGTAGGTTTCAAAACATACAGATCGTTATTTAAATATCGATGACATATTAAAGAGTTATTCAAAAATATCTCTACTGAAAATTTATAAAATTTAACAGAATATTTTTGTTTGAATAACAAAGAAACCGAAATCAAATTTCGATAAATGTCGGGAACATAATAGAAATCTTTCAAAACCAAATGTTTATTATCAAAATAAAGATAAACATCTCTAACAACTCTTGCAGATATCACTGATCCTGTGCCAACCCTTAGAGAATGCTCTCCTTCATTGAGATGTCTGGTTACTTGGAACCCCTACAATGAATTGCAAACATGATTAGTGGCTCCAAAATCTACTATCCAACTATTTGTAGAATCAACCACTAAACAAGTTTCAATGTAGGATAACTTAGTAGTACTTTACTTGCGTTTAGCTAAGTAATTTGGGCACTGTGACTTCCAATGTCCCTTTTGCTTGCAGTGGAAACATTTGCCTTTGGGTTTTTCATCCACTTTTGCTTTCTTAACCTGCTATTTAGGCCCTTTATTATTATTCTGCTTCCTCTTATTTCCTCCTCTGCCCTTAGGCTTGGAAGAGGAAGATCTAGCATGAGATAGAACAAAAGCGTTGCCACTTCCCACTTTTAGGGTAGCCTCGGCATTCTTAAGCTCCTTTATTAACTCTGTAAGAGACATATTCATCTTGTTCATATTATAATTAACTTTGAACTGTGAAAACATCTCTGGGAGAGTTTCTAGAGCCATGTCAACCGAGTTTCAGGCTTAATTTTAGCCCCTAAGACCTCTGCCATGTTAAACTGAGTGATCAATTCTAACATATGATCTCTCACGGGCGTTTCAGGTTTCATGCGCAAATTCATTATGCGCCTCATTGCTGCTTGACGGGCCTGACGTCCTTTTTGCTCAAATATTTGCTGGAGGCTTCTCATGATGTCTGTAGTAGTTGTCATGTTCTCATGTTTCTACTGCAATACATTTAAGATAGATTCCAAAATGTAGCAGCGAGCCATCTCATCAGAACTCAACCACTTATCATAAGCTTCATTTTGTTCGCGGTGGACTATTCGGTAGGCTTAGCAGGACATGGTTCAGTTAGCACATATTTGAGCTTCTCAGCAGTGGGTACAATTATGAGGTTCCTTTTCCAATCAATAAAATTTTCTTTAACCAGTTGGTTCTTTGTTAAAATTTAGGATAAAGTGTTGGAAGTCATTTTTCTGAAATTAAATAAAATAAAGCATATGAGCCATTCACTACAGGAAAAATCGAGTTTTGCGACGGTTTTTTGCCGTCGCAAAATGGAAACCGTCGCTATTTACGACTGTTTTGCGAGGGCAAAAAATTTCGTTGCTATTTGCGACGATTTTGTGAGGGTTTTGTGACGAATATTTTTGGTCAAACTTTGCCAAAAGAAGTAAATTTGCGATCGTTTTGCGATGAAAAACATTGAACCGTAGCAAAATTCTCGCAAATTGCGACGATTTTGCGAGGGTCTTTATAGAGCGTCGCTAATTGCGAGGGACATGGCCCTCACAAAATCCTCGCAAATGCCCCCAAGTCGTTGCCCTTGCAAAATCGTCACAAATTGCGACGGTTTTGCGAGGGTCTTTTTTGGCCCTCACAAAACCCACGCAATTTGTGAGGGTTTTGCGAGGGGAGAATTAACCCTCAATTCATGGCCCTCGCAAAACCGTCGCAAATTGTGAGGGTTTTGCGAGGGGGAATTAACCCCAAGTCATGGCCCTCGCAAAACCATCGCAAATTGCAAGGGTTTTGCGAGGGGAGAATTAACCCCTGTGATGGCCCTCGCAAAACCAAAAAATAATCGTAAAATTTCGCAATTTGCGATTGTTTTGCGAGGGCCTAAGCTTTGGCCCTCGCAAAATCGTCGCAAATTGCAAGGATTTTACGATTATTTTTTATTTTTCTATTATTATATTTATTTTAAATTATTAATTCCCTATAAATCAATCCTGAAACACTATATAAATAAATGCCAAAACTATGTTCATAATCCAAAAAAATATTATAAAAAATTAAAAATAAGCCCGAATAAATATAATTAAAATACTAAAATGTATTACAATATAAATACATAATAAGTATCTAAAAAAGTAAAATAATTCACAAAAATAAGTAATAGTGTATAAAGAGTATAAAAATAAATATAACAAAGTCTATATAACTAATGAAGGAGCAGCTGCAGAAGGGGGTGGAGGAGAGGAATGAGAGCCCCTACGTGGGCCCGGGTGCTCATCAGCTGGATCAAATGTATCGTCAGCATTTGGATATTCATCATCAGCATTAGCATCCGCTATGCGCGCTTCTATCTCCTCTATGGATGGCATAGATGGTGCAGGAATACCCATCTTGTCTGACATAGCTGTCATCCAACCACCAAATGTAATATGCTGTTGCCTCATGAAATCCCGGTACAAGTCTATTTGTTGATTGAACCTCCGCTCGGCCTGTTGAACCCTTTGCTCTACTAGATGTCCAATATCAGCTGGTGTAGTGGAAGATGCATGCAGTCCACTTTGAGACAGTCTAGTTCGAACATGTGTCGCCTCTGAGCCTAAGCCAAAAACTTGTCCCCTTTTGAACCCGTCTTGTGCCTTTACGAACATGGCTTTTTCATCAAAAGGAACAACAGAGTTTACGAAGTCACTAGACTCGGATTGAGGAGTGCTCTGTATGAGATTTCGCACCTCATCCTAAAAAATAATAATAAAAAAAGAATTGTCAATAGTAATTATCAAACTAAAATACAAATTCCACGCAGTATAAAGAATTTCAACATATTTAATCTATATACTACCAATGTCTGGCGAGATCGCTCACTGACAAACTGACCCTTTTGTGGCCCACTCTGAAAGACATGTAATGTCTCAAACATGTCTGTGTAACTAAAAGAACTCCCCTATTTGGCCTGCTACATTTATGTTAACAAAACACAATTATTACAATCTTATATAAATTTGTTTCAAAGCAATTTAGAATAATAATTAATTAAGTGAAAATGAATTACCAAACGGTCCTCGTGTTCTGTGAACGAAATAGACCCTCCAGTATGGGTGCAGCTATTTCCACGATTCTTTTTGTTGGTGGATGAGAGCTTCTGATACTTCTCTGATCTCCAGTACTCGCAAATTTCATTCCAATACTGTGCCTCTATCCAATGAGGACATACCCAATCATCCCTCTTCCTCAACCTAGACATTATGTCCGAAAATCGCGTCCGACACTTCTTTTCCCAAGTTGATCGAATTAGCGAAGCATACTCTTCCCTCCTCCGAAAATATTTCTGCATGATCATGATTAAGATTTCTGATTAACATATAACATAGTACTTAAACGATAAAAAATACTCAAAAATTGCTTACCCCAAATTCTTGAAACCATAAGTCTCGCATGGTTATCGGGACGTGCGTGTATGTCGGATACGAACCAGTGAAGTACTGCTGTATTATATTTGAAATTTCTCGGACATATTTGTCCGAGCCGGCGAACCTATTTTTGGTGCAATGACAATGTACAATATAGTTATGTTAATCTCAAAAATAATAATAATAATAATTGAACTAATAATCAACATCTTACAAAGTATGAATATGTTACTTACCCATTTCCCCGTGGAACAATCCAAGGTCGGGAGTCCGTAACTTGCAACCCAACAGAATGCGAAGCTGAAGTAGCGGATGATTGAAAAGCTGGGGATGGTACTCCCTCATCTCCAATAGAGCCATGTAATGAACGAGGCACTAAAAGCCTTTGTAGCTGAGTAGGGGATGGAGTATAAGGCTCCTGACCCTCCTGACTCCCCTCCCTCAATGATCCTTCATTAGAAGACATTGCTAAAGGAGATGAAAAAAGAAAAATAAGTAACCAATAAAGACGAAGCCCACTCCAAAAGAATGATGTAAATAACCGTGAATAAAAATGATAAAAGAATAATAACATTGAAACGTTATATCTATTCGCTAGTTTAAAGTAATACAATAATATGTATGATAATGATGGATATGTCAAAATAAACATTGTACTTGTAAATTGAATTTTAAAAAAAAAATTGACAGAGTCTCCCCTATAATTGGATATTTCCCAGGCACAAGGCCACCTCAAGATTTGACAACCAAAACGCTGTTACAAACAACAAAGACAGATCTTTTAAATATAGAAAAATTCAAAAGATAACTAGGGGTAATCACCCATTACCCAAGAGGAATGATCACCCATCACTCACGGGGAATGATCACCCATCACTCACGGGGTTCCAATTAAAATGTTAGATATAGTTAAAATCAAGCTAAAAATTATAAATGCCTCTGTCCTTGTGAATTGTCTGTCAATACAGCAACAATACAATAAATAAACTACCTTGTTGTTTACACCACAAAAGAATATAATAAGGAATAACAAAAATCCTCCGGGCTATACTAGTCTAAACGAAAGATTCCTGCAAAAAAAAGAAGGAGATGAGATTCCCGACAATTAGACAAAATTGTGAAACAAAATTGTATGTGATGGAATTTAAAATAATAAAAATTAAAAGATTCAAGGCATGTAGATTCAAGTAACAAATAAATTGTAAATTAAAATTTGACATGGGATAGTAATGATGCAATAGATTTCAGGATTCCCTCACCATTAACTATATTATTTGTAAATGAATTGAAATCAGGCCTATTCACTAGAATCATTCTCCGATACAGACTCATCATCATCTACTGAGGTATCGCTATTCGTTTCCCATTCATCTTCTTCCTCTTCATTTATAGGAGAATTTTCCCTTGCTGTTATAGCCTCATCATGAACATCCAACATTTCACTCATACCATTCTCATGCGTCAGAATACCAAGATCAACAAATAACGATATGCTGACTTCGTCAGTAGCATCTACTTCTTCCTGATAAGCTCTGTCAACCACGGGTGCATCTATTATATGTCGAGCTTTGGTTTTGCAAACTGCCAACCAATCAGATCTTGGCCTCTTACTCCCTGGATATGATGCATAATACACTTGGATAGCTTGTTGAGCTAGAACAAATGGATCATAGTTAGCATAGCTCCTTTTGTGGTTAATTTCTACAAGATTATACTCGCGGATGTACCCCGGTACCACGATTCAATGTTTGATCAAACCAGGTGACATTTAAAAAGAACAATGCTTTGCTGTGGATTACCAAGAAATTGCACTTCAATAATCTCATTTAACACTCCATAGTAATCAGGTCCTGATGCGTCATTTCCAATCCCTTTCACGCAAACACCACTATTAACTGTTTTCTTTCCCTCCGCATAATCATTAGTGTGAAATCGGTAACCATTAATTATGTACCCACTATATGATTTCACTAGCCTTGACGGACCCCAAGCAAAGTTCCTCAAGCATTCATTTGTAACCATATTTTCTGAATCTTGTACCTAAAAAACATTAGACAAGTTAACCTCGTAATTATGAAAGTTATAGCATTACGAAACTCCATTGAATCCCCAATGGAGTTCCAAATGCAAGTTATTAACTTATGAGACTTACATATCCACTAAACCATTCTGCAAATTCAAGGCTGATTCTTCTATTGATTTCTATCTCTGATATAGTCGGAGCCAGACTTCGTAAGTGTGCCGTGAATGCCCTGTAATGCATTAGAATTAGATTGAATGAGTCAAAATCATTATGAGGTATCGTTTATCGTATAAAATGTATGAAGTAGTAGCTCGTACTCAATGTATGGTTGCACTTCACCATAATTAAGCAACATATAAATTTTTGCTGCAACGAATTCTTCAGAAGTAAGGAATCGAGTTCGAATTCGTCCTATCACCTGACATCCCAAATGGTGAGAATCCATCTGTACATAAACCAAGTTTGACATTTCGTACTTCTTTTGCAAACTCAGGATGCATTCGATCAAAGTGTTGCCATGCTTCAGTATCACGAAGGTGACTCATGGTGCCTTTCTCCGATCTGCTCTCTCCATGCCGTCTCATGTGTTCAGCTGTTGTTTTGGAAGTATACAATCTTTGTAGCCTCGGTGTTATCGGGAAGTAATACATCTTCTTGAATGAAATTTCCCTTCTACTTGTGTTCTTCCCAACCTTTTTCTGTGCATATCGAGGATGGCCACAAAATTTACACTCTCTACGATTCATGTCATCTTTCCAGTAAAGCATGCATCCATTATTGCATACATCTATTTTTTGTACCGGCAAACCCAACCCAGCCACTAATTTTTTCATCTGATAGAAATCATCAGGAATCGTATTACTGCTAGGCACAACCTCTTTCATCAATTGCACAACATCGTTAAAGGCTTTACGCGAGAGGTTATTTTCAGACTTAATGTTTAATAACCTTGAAGCCAGTGAAAGCTGCGAATGTTGTGTGCATCCATCCCATATAGGAGTCTATGCCACCTTTAACATATCGTAAAACCTTTGTGCCTCCACATTAGGTGGCTCTTCAAAATGGTCTGCTGATGGAGCTTCAGGGGGAAAGTCAGGTCTTGCTACGTCTAAGACCATTTCGCGAGACAGATTTTCTTGATGTGAATCAAATTCTGGGATTGAGGTAGACACACTTGAGGGACACTCGAATGGCTCACCATGACATGTCCACCGGTAATACCTAGGCACAAATCCAGACTTCCACAGGTGGAGCTTAACTTGTGCTGGATCCAGATACTTTTTATTCTTACATTTTGCACACGGGCATCTAATTACGCTTGACGTTGCATTTGATAAGGCAAATGTCAAAAAAGCCTTAACCCCTTCCTCAAATTCAATAGTGATCCCTTTTACACCTGAAGTGTGCCTTCTATACATCCAACTACGATTCTCCATGACGTCTAAATGAGAGAAAAGAACAATCAACTCAATAATTAAAATCACCCATTAAACAAAAGGAAGAGAAGTATAACTACATTTTCCTTTCTATTATCTAACAAAAAGAGGTCCAAAACATAGAATTTACAATTGCTATCTGTGGATACAGTTACACCTTCAATATCTACGTTTTAACCAAGTTCTACATTTAATTGAGGTGAAAAGTACAATTATTTGAAGAGTGAAAATAAATGTGGAAATAAATGAGAAATTTGAGGAATTTGATTAAGATTAAATAATATTAAAGCTAATTATATTCTTATTTTACACATTCCAGTGGTTAAATAATAACATTTTATTTATTTTCATTCCAATGTTTATATTTGTTTAAACTCTCTCTATAACGTATATTATTCCTGCTATTATTAACATCCACCTATTTATGAAATTATTATTATTATTACTCATTTCATTAGTCCTATTCTTATTCTTATTAGCAATATTATTTTTAATAATAATGCTATTATGGGATATATACTCATGCTCAATCGAATAATACACTCCAAGATAAGGGTAGTTATTCTATTCCACAGTAAGTAGCGGCAGATTTTGAAAAAATTTTTGACAGAGTCTCCCCTGTAATTGGACATTTTCTAGGCACAGGGCCACCTCAAAATTATACAATCAAAATGCAATTGCAAACAACAAAGACAGATCATTCATTTATACAAAAAATAAAATAAAAGGATAACTAGGGGTAATCACCCATTACCCAGGAGGAGTAATCACCCATTACTCACGGGTAGTTATTCTACTCCACAGTAAATAGCGGCAGATTTTGAAAAAAATTTTGACAGAGTCTCCCCTGTAATTGGACATTTTCCAGGCACAGGGCCACCTCAAAATTATACAATCAAAATGCAATTGCAAACAACAAAGACAGATCATTCATTTATACAAAAAAAATAAATAAATAAAAGGATAACTAGGGGTAATCACCCATTACCCAGGAGGAGTAATCACCCATTACTCACGGGGAATCCAACATTTGAATTCAACACAAAGGCAATTTATATGAACAACACGCACCTCCTACATCTTCATAATCTAAGGAAACGGATTTCTCACATAAAAGAGCCTTCAAAGCATTCTACTAGAGTTAAATCTTCCACTAGAGACACTAATATATTATTATAATCAAGTAATAAGATTACTAAACTAATCAGATATCAACCTTTCTATTATGGCATCATAACCAATCAAATTAATTTATAAGGGTTTATATAGCTAAAACATAGTTCCCATATAATTTGATCAAAGTAGTAATTTTTTTATAACAGGGTAAAAAAGAATGCACTTTGTACAAAGTATATCACATATAAGTACAGATCAAAACACCATGAATGTTTAAAAAGGACAACAATTCCAACTAACAATTCAGCAATTCCAGTTCACAATTCCAAATTTAAATCAATAATCTCACATCAAACCACCATCATGTCACTCCCAATCTCCTCAAATTCAACCCCAACATCAATACAACTTTTATACATCAATTCCAACTCTGCTCATTCACAAATAATCACCCAAATTTCAAAGCTTCAGGGGAAATGCAAATCTGCCCAACATGGACTTAGTTTATAAGATAATGAAGTAGCTCAAGAGATGAATTCTAACTACTTACCCAAATGAATCAGCTTCAGCAATAGCACAGCAGTAGCACAGCAATGACAGTGGGCAGATGGGGGGGAGTTGAGGGAGGGGGGCGCGGGGGTGGAAGCGTCGGGGAGTGGGGCGCGGGATGGCGGGGGGAGTTGAGGGAGGGGGGCGCTGCGGGAGGGGGGGCGCGGGATGGGGGGAGTTGAGGGAGGGGGCGCGGGATAAGGGAGGGGGGCGCGGGATGGGGGCGCTGCGGGAGGGGGGCGCGGGATGGGGGGAGTTGAGGGAGGTCGCCGGCGGGGAGAGGGGGGAGAGATGGCGGCGGCGCAAAGGGAAGGGGAGGAAGAAGGATGTGGGAAGAAGGAGGGGGGAAAAAAAGGAGGGAGTGAAAAATTTTGGAAAATTTTAGTTTTTTTTTTAAATTTCTAGCTATTTCGTCGCAATTTGTGACGAAAAAATAAAACCCTCACTAATTTCTCATAAATTAATACGAATAACATTATAAATCGATCTATACATTATAATTTTTATTATTTTTTAGTGATTCTAATAATATTATTATTATGTAAATTATTTTTCTTTATATATTTTAATTTATACACCACTTAATCAAATAAATAGATAAAAAATTAGATATATGTATATATATAACTATATAGTATAATATATATTAATATGTTGGAGGTGAATAACATTACAAATCGATCTCTACATTATAATTTTCACTATTTTTTTTAGTGATCTCAACAATAATAACAGTATTTGAATTGTTTTTCTTTACATATTTTATTTTATACACCACTTAACAAAATAGATATATTAAAAAATTGGACATATGTATATACATAGCTAAATTAGTATAATATATATTAACATGTAGGAAACGAAGAACATTACAAAATGATCTCTACATTATAAATTTCATCATTTTTTTAGTGATATCAACAATAATAACAGTATTTGAATTATTTTTCTTTATATATTTTACTTTATACACTACTTAATCAAAGTGATAGATTAAAAAATTAGACATATGTATATATATACCTACATGTTATAGTATATATATATATATATATATATATATATATATATTAAACTAAATAGATACTTATATACATTATATACATATACTTATATATTAGAATAAGTATATAACATAACATAATTAACTATATACATTTACTTATGCAATACATTAGGTGTATAACATGACATAATTACATATACAAAATTATAATAAAATACACTAATTGAGACATGTTATTAAAAATATTTCAGTAAATTTGTCAAAATACACCATCACATAAACACATAAAGAAAAATTTTTTAAAAAAAAGATTAAAACCCTATTTTGTTGTAAAACCCTCGCAAATTCGTCGCAATTAGTGATGGATTTGGGACGAATTTGCGACGAATTGGGGTTTTGAGATTTTCTATAAATTTTTTCATTTATTTATTTTTTAGTTAAAAATATTGACCGTTGCAAAACCCTCGCAAATTGCAAGGGCCCAAAATCCGTCTCAAAACCCTCGCAAATTGCGAGGACTTTGCGATGGACGTTCAAAAATTTTAAAAATATTTTTTTAAAAAATAATTTGTCGTCGCAAAACCCTCGCAAATTGCGAGGGTTTTACGATGGACGTTCAAAATTTTTTTTTAAAATATTTTTTTAAAATAAATCGCCGTCGCAAAACCCTCGCAAATTGAGAGGGTTATTTTCCGTCGCAAAATCCTCGCAATTTGAGAGGGTTTTGCAATGGACGTTCAAAAATTTTTTTAAAAAAATATTTTTTTTAAAAATAAATTACCGTCGCAAAACCCTCGCAAATTGCGAGGGCTAACTACCGTCGTAAAACCCTCGAAAATTGCGAGGACTTTGTGATGGACGTTCAAAAATTTTTAAAATATTTTTTTATAAAATAATTTGTCGTCGCAAAACCCTCGCAAATTGCGAGGGTTACTTGCCGTCGCAAAACCCTCGCAATTTGTGAGGGTTTTGCGATGGATGTTCAAAAAATTTTTTAAAAATATTTTTTTAAAAAATAACTTGCCGTCGCAAAACCCTCGCAAATTGAGAGGGTTTATTGGCCGTCGCAAAATCCTCGCAAATTGCGAGGGTTTTGCGATGGACGTTCAAAAATTTTTTTTAAAATATTTTTTTAAAATAAATAGCCGTCGCAAAAACCTCGCAATTTGCGAGGGCATAAATACCGTCGCAAAAACCTCGCAAATAGCGACGATTTTGCTACGAATTGCGACGGGTATTTTGGCCGTCGCAAAACCGTCGCAAATTGCGACAGTTTTGGTCAACTCGCGACTTGTTTGAAAATCGTCGCAAATTGGTCGCTATTAGCGACGGTATTGAAGCCGTCGCAAAAAATTCGTCGCAAATCGCGATTTTTCCTGTAGTGAATCATCTACTATGGTAAGGAAGTATTTATGACCGAAACAGTAACAGATATTAAAAGGACCCCAAATGTCAACATGAATTAGATCAAAAATAGAATTGGATACACCAACATGTAAAGGAAAAGACAGACCTCTGCTTGTTTTGCAAGAGGACATATAGGGCAGAATACATCAGTAGTTGGCAAAGTAACATGAGTATTTGTTTTGTGTATCACTGAAATGCTTTTAGAAGAGAGATGTCCTAGTCTAAAATGCCAAAGTAAAGATGGATCACTGAGGCTGTTATTGTAAAGAACACAGGCTACTAATGAATGAACATTTGTTTGACAAAAATCAAAGTAACATAGTCCTGAAGATTCTCTAGCTAATCCAATCATCTGTCCATGATGAGGATCCTGAAGAAAGCAAGAATTTTGTTTGAATATGACAGCACAATTGAGTTGCTGAATGAGCTTGCATAATGATATCAAGTTACAGGAGAACATAGGAACTAAAAGAACATTATAGAGAGTAATAAGAGGTGTCAATTGTACTGTGCCTATGTGTGTGACTTTAACCATATTTCCTGTGGGCAACTTAACAGAAACATATTCTACAGGATAAGAAGTAGTGAAAAATTGTATATCACAACATATGTGATCTGTAGCACCTGAGTCTAAAATCCAACTGGAAGAAGAAATACCTGTGCATTAAGCTGATTGAGAAGAAGCTGAGAAATCAGCTGTTAATGTGGTAGCTTGATTAACTGAAGGAATGGAAGAAATGGCAGTGTTATGAGGTGTAATATGTTGAGACTGAATCAGATTTAACAAGTACTGGTACTGTTCTTGTGTAACATAATTTGAAGCCATTGAATCAATAGAGTGATTTTGAATGCTTGCAACTTGATTTCCAGCAATGGTAGAACCAATTTGAACATTCTCTTTACTTTGATTCCTAACAGTGTTTGTGTCAACCACAGCATTTGCTTGATGAATAATTCCACTCATACTTCTATTGTTTTTTGCCTTATATCCAAGAGGAAATCCATGCTTCTTGTAGCATCTATCTATAGTATGTCCTTGCATTCCACAGAACACACAATGCAACACTCGTTTGTTCTGTGTATTGAACCTTTTAAAAGTCTTATTCACAGGATTATTAGAAACAATCATGTTCCTTCCACTGATACTTCTATTAAACATTCCTGACTGCATGTTCATAGCTCTTTCATTCGGACTTCCATTAAACATCCCAGCAGCTTGGTCAACCATAGTATTTTTAGCAACAAAAACTTGAGGATTATCAGAATGTGTAGCACTGTAATTCACTGATCTTTCATGTGTAGAAACCATAGAAAAATCTTGGTTTATAGTAGGAAAAGGCTGAGTTAAAAGAACTTGTGATTTAATTCCATTATACTCTTCTTTAAGGCCTTTGATGAATCGAATAACAAAATCTGCATCATTAGTCATTTTGATTACTAGAAGTGCAGGACAACTGCATCGTGGCTCGCATTTACAGGTAGGAAGAGGCCTTAAATTCAACAATTCCTCCCAAAGGATCCTCAGATTTGTGTAATATTTATTCACGGTGGATGTGCCTTGTTTCAGATTATAGATATCTTCCTGTAAATCAGAAATCCTAAAGAAATCCCCTTGAGAAAAACGTTCACAAAGGTCTGTCCAAACCTCATAGGTTGTATTCATCCAGATCACACTCTGAGTAATTGAAGGTGATACAGCATTCAAGATCCATGACAGAACCATATTATTGCACATTTCCCATGCTGCATAAGTCTGATCTCTCTGATCAGGTGCTTTCATTAATCCGTTGACAAAGCTAAGCTTGTTCTTCGAAATTAAGGCCATTCTCATGGCTCTACACCACTAATGGTAGTTTTTCTCAGTTAAAGCCGGTTGAACTAAGACTAAAGAAGGACTTTCACTTGGATGAAGATAAAATGGACTGGAGAGTGATATTTCTGGATTTGCCATGGATTTAAGCAACGAATTAGACAAGTTGAACACAAGTGAGTACCGATCAAGATGAATCAATCAAATCAGGTGAATTGAGCACACTAAAGCATTCTCTCAAACACCTGGTAATCAATTTGATTTACTCAGTATCTCAGACGCAATTGTAAGTGCTCTGATACCATGAAGAAATTCATCAACACAACTCACAGCAAGCAAAGAAGAAGTAATGTGTAGAGCAAAAGAGGAATCTGGAAATTTATGGATTTCATTGTAGTACAGAAATGTACATAAGGTCCATATATATACAGAAAAAATGGACTCAAAACAATATCAAATGTGATGAATAAATACAAAGGAGTGCCAGCTGTACAAACTAACTATCTAGCTGGACAAACCAACACCTTAACTATCCAGGATTCCAATAATGCCGTGGCTGAGCTTCTTCAGTCTGCTTCTATATCTTAACAATAGTTTCATTAAGTGATAGTTGTCCTCGAAACTTCCACATGTTGCTGAAGTGCCCCCTTCTAGCAATGTAATAGCAGATGGCGTATTTTTCTCTTCTGGAATATAATACTGTATATTTTTTTTCGTAATAATTGTGAATCACACTACTGAGCAATTACAATAGTATTTCTCTATTTGTCTTTATGATGGACATAGGCAATTGAAAGCTATTGACAAGCAGCTGTTAAACTTAATTTTTACTTAGTTGAAACTCAACGTAATGGATCTCGAGTTGGATGAATATAATCGTAAATCTCTATCCATATTATTTTTATTTTAATGATTACATTAAAAGTCAATCTTAAAAGTAATATCGGTAACAACTTATCCTAATATTAAAAAAGTTATTATGTCTCGAGTTTGATACGAGATACGCCTTATTATTTTTTCAATCTCCTTCTTCACTTATTATCTTCTTCTCAACTCTTTCTAAAAAAAATAATAAAAAAAAAGAAAGTTTGAAAAAATAAGTCAACCTTAAAAGTGAAGATCGACACAATTAATAACGTATCTCGCGTTAACTAAAAAATAGAGCTATTATGACAATTTTTTTGACACTTTTAAAAAAGAGTTAGAATAAGATGGATTTTAGTAATACTTAGCTTACATTTGATTCGTAGGGAGGAAGAAGGGAGAAGATGAGAGGCACCTTTACTTCCACTAAGAGAAGTAATAACATTTACTTTTATTTTATTTGGAATTAAGGGAAGAAAAGGTGAAAGAAGAGAGAGAATAGTTAATATAGTTTATTATTCCTTCTGTTTCAAAATACTTGTTCATGAAACTTTTTTGTTTTGTTTCAAAATACTTGTCCATGTACATATTTCTAGAACTAATGGTTAGTTTTTTCCTATTGTACCCCTATTTATTCCAAGTCAACTACACAACTTTCCAAAACTCTTCTTTCTTCTTGTTTCTTAGGAATTTTCACTAACTAATAACTATAGTATTTTTAATATGGGTAGAATAGGAACTTTATCTAAATTATTGTATTATTTTCAACACTCTTAATCTGTGTGCAAAAGGTTTTATGAATAAGTATTTTGAAACGGAGGGAGTATTTTATCCCTCATTATCTATATTATTAAAATTTTAATATTAAAAATGGAGTTAATGTTGTTATTATTACTCTTACTTTATTTTCTCTCTCCTAAACCCTCCAAATTGAGGGGAGGAAATGCTGATGTAGAGATGAATGGTATATCCTCCTAATTTGCTTCTTCTCCACATCTACATTTAACTAAATAAGGTAAATGCACCATTTATTTTACATTTACTTCCCCTCCTCATTTACTTTTACAAAATAACCCAACCAAATATAGCCTTAGTGTTAGAATATCAATAAATAAAATGGCATAATTTGGATTCAAATTCTGAAATTAATGTGCTTTAGAGAAAATGAAAAACACAATTGTAGAGATAAGAAATAATATAATGGCAACTTTTACAAAAGTTATGATATATATCTCCTAAAAACACCGATGCTGAAAACTTTGGTGGAAAAAATATTAGATGAAAATCCTATTCCTTCCCTCCTCTTCTATCTCTTCTAAGAAAATCCTCTTTCTCTCATCTCTTGATTCCCCCTCTCTATCTAGAATTTCTCAATTTCTATATTCATCTCTCCTGATCCCTTTTTTTTTTCCTTGTAACTTGCTTTCCTCATACTGAAAGGTTTAATTTTATCATCTCTCATCAATTGTTTTCCTTGAGCAGTATGGGTTTGGGGCTCCAATAAAGTATTGGCATAGAAACGGCACGTTATTTGGCCCATACAAAATTATTCATTACTATTTTTGCTTATCTATAACTGAAAGGGCAAAAAGTGTCATAATCTTTGAACTTTTTCAAATTTTAAATTTTATCCTTCTTATTTCAAAATTTTAATTGTTGACTTTCAACTCCTAATATGAATTAATCCTTATCCCTTTGTTCATTTTGGACATTAATTCATAAATGACCCATCATATGACATTCGTGTGACAAACTCGGGAGTATTTTTGGAATCACAAAAGAAATAATTCTTTTTTTTTTCAAATAGAATTAATGTAA
>JANUWF010001465.1:0-31123 GCA_026120185.1 Voacanga thouarsii | reverse complement strand
GAGGGTTTTGCGATGGACATTCAAAAATTTTTGAAAAATATTTTTTTAAAATAAATGACCGTCGCAAAACCCTCGCAATTTGAGAGGGCTTAAAAATCGTCGCAAAACCCTCGCAAATTGCGAGGACTTTGAGATGGACGTTCATAAATTATAAAAATATTTTTTTTAAAAAAAATTGGTCGTCGCAAAATCCTCGCAAATTGCGAGGGTTTTGTGATGGATATTCAAATTTTTTTTAAATAAATGGCCGTAGCAAAATCCTCGCAATTTGCGAGGGCTAATGGGCCGTCATAAAACCCTCGCAAATTGCGAGGACTTTGCGATGGACATTTAAATTTTTTAAAAATATTTTTTAAAAAACAATTAGTCGTCGCAAAACCCTCGTAATTTGCGAGGGTTTATTGGCCGTAGCAAAATCCTCGCAATTTGAGGGGATTTTGCGATGGACGTTCAAAATTTTTTTTGAAAATTTTTTTTAAAAAATAAATGGCCGTCGCAAAACCCTCGCAAATAGCGACGAGTTTGCTACGAATTTGCGAGGGTTTATTGGCCATCGCAAAATCATCGCAAATTGCGATGGTGTTGGTCAACCCGCGAGTTAATTGAAAATCGTCGCAAATTGGTCGCTATTAGCAACGGTTTTGAAGCCAGCGCAAAAAATTCGTCGCAAATCTCGATTTTTCCTGTAGTGATTAATCATATCATGGTGCATGATCAATATAAAATAGTATGATGCATGATCAATATGATAATATTTTAAGTAGTAATAGAAACTATTATCAAAATATGACAACCTAAAACTCTACAGTAATATGTACCTCTATAGGAGATAACAATGTAACTTATAGTTAGGTCAAGACCCACAACCTAAAACCCCAAAGTAATATGCACCTCTATAGGAGATAACAATATAACTTATAATTAGGCCTGGATCATCCCACTAAAATTAACATATCTTGCATCTAAATATAATATTAGTCTTAGTGTTATTAATATTTTGACCATCATAGACATTATTTGGATATTCTATAGGAAGTCCCTATAATGTCTTTGATTTAAGTGTAACCCTTATATTCAAATTTTTTTTAATATTAAGTTTCCAATCAAATCACATCACCTATAGGGTAATTATGAATGAATTAAACTTTTTTTTAAAAAAATAATAATTAAAATTTTGATGCCCAATCTAGTAACCAATAAAACGTAACTTTTCTATAGGGAGACCATTTAAAATGGCACGAAACAAACGTTAATTTTACTAATGGGCTAATAGGTGAGGCCATAGGTTAATTAAAATTAACCATTTTACACTTATTTTTTTTCATAAAAAATATTAATTTATTTATGCATAACTAAATAGTGCCTAGAGCGGTGTTAATGCAAACTATATGTCATGTTAACATGAATGATACATAATTCAATCAAAATTAAATAGTAAAAACTATAAAATAAAAATAATTTTATGGCCAACCTAGACTCAAAAATAAAATTGTAAAATTACAATTGAAAATAATAATTAGCTAACAATATAGCTAATTCTTTAATCTTCTACAATATTAATTAGTTGCAGCAAGTCTTTGACACATGACCTTCACTGGAGCAGCGGAAAGATGCTTGAAGCTTTTCTAAATTGACTAAGGATCAAATCCCAGATCTGCCACCTTGCTCCCCTTATTTTTTTTATTAAAGAGAAAATCTGTTGCTGCTGGCCCAAGGCCAGCCTAGTGACAGCCAAGCTCAGGCCGTTGCCTGCTGATTCGTTGGCCCAAGGCCAGCCCAGCTACAGCAAGCCTCCGTTGGCATTCAGGCGCTGTTGTTAGCCCAAGGCCAACCCACCGACAACGCCAATTACAATTGTTCTTTGTGTGCCGAGCTCCAGTTCCCAATTACAATTGTTTTTTTTTTATTTAACATAAAAATAAAATTAAAAGAAATCAAAAGAGAAATTAAAAAGGAAACATGGAGACGTAATCCACCCTTTTTGTTACAAGACTCGATAATACTTATACATATTCACCAAATGAAAAACTATGGCCATAAAATTATTTTGAATAGAATTAATTCAATCATTCACCATGAATATAAATGCATTATTCATATACCGCTCAACTAAATATATGCATAAAAGATTTAATCTTAACACATAAACACATATCAAAACCTATTTCTGATACCAATTGTTAGTTAATAGGATCGACATACTTATGTGTCAACTAGATTAAATCTTGAGAATAAGTGAAAACGGATCATATCTTTGTAGATATCGTCTCCACCAATACGATTCTAGAAGTCTTTGACCTTTTGGTAATGCTCCAGACATTTGGACGGACAAGTGTATACTATGGCAGAAGGGCAGGAGAATCATGAATCGTTGGTCACCAGACGCTCGCTAATGAGTACCGCGTCTTCCCAGTGAAGGAGAGCCGTCTTCATGGGACCTCAACGATCCCGGTGGCGATGTCCAAAGCGTGACGGACCGGGTCAAATTGAGGAGCTTGCTGTGGAGATAGGTTTCCGGTTCGTGAACCGAGCACTTGATTATCTCCTAGGATTTGGAATGCCCATCTGATATTCGATTTTCAGTAAGCGGAAGAGCAGAAAGAAGAGTCTTTCATCAGCCAGCACATTCGCCGGAAAGAGCTCTGCGCATAGACATTTACTTGGGAAATTTCATCAGTAACCTGACTGAACCACCAAGAGTTGTTGCCCTAATGTCACTTCCTTTTACTGGGACTAGCCTATCGTATAGAAGAGAGAAAGTTTATCCTTAATGGAGTATGACACTCAACTAATTAGCAAGCGCTAATCTTTCTTTAATGAAAGAATTGGTGCAATCACCATCTGATATTTGAATTGAATGAAGATACAAACAAAAGAAATAGGTGCTTGAGCTGGTACTCTCGCATCAACTGTAGAATCGTTTTGCCCCGTCACTCCGCTCCAGAAAATTGCTAATCGTATTTTGTTTCTCTCTTTGTTGAGGGTGGACTCATACAAAAATCGAGAGAAAAAACTTAGAGAACAATAACGATATTTTTCATGTATCACGAAATAAAGTCATAAACCAATTTGTATATTGGACTCTATCTCAAAATACGAATCCTGATAGAATAAGAAAAGTATAGTTGAATACAACTATTTCCACTTATCCTATTCCATCTAATATACGATTTTTGATTTTCTGCAATTTTTATTAATAAATTATAAACAAATTATAATTTATTATTATCCCATAATTAGGAGCCACTGAAGGAACCTGACCAGATACAATTAGACTAAGCTCCAATAAATTATTTTGTCAATAAAAATAATTTATTAATTACGTTCTACCCTACTAAAAGAACGTAATTGTATTCTTAGTCTAATCGCAATTACTGGAGTAAATAATTATATCCATTAATTGATCGATCCAACATTTATCTAGTCAGATTCAGTAAAAGCTAATGCATTGTGCAGCTCCCACACCTGTAGATCTGGGGAATTTCTTCCGGGTATAGTGGTGGAGGAACCATTTTAAATGTGACGGTGTCTTTCCAGATAGCTGCTTTTGAGTAATACAGATCAATATTGCAATGAGACACCACTGTTCTTGAGGAATCACGGCTGTAGAAAGCCCTTTTGATTTATTCATCTTGCTCGTGAAATCTGCGTATGCGTTCTAGCATTTCATCCATAATACTAAGAGGTGTTCCATGGTTAACTACTTGAAAGAATCCCCATCTTTGGCATGCATCACGAATTTGATTGTGACTAGCATTTGATGATTGGCACCTTCATGAAGATCTATGACAGGAATGCGATATTCGAAATTCTTGATTTTGATAGATTTCTCTATATGCTCTTTCTTTCCATGGATGAAGATGCGAGGGAGCTTTGTAATCCCAGAATCCACGATTCCCTTGACACCAGCTTTTCTATCATCAAAGGCTTTTACTTCAATCTTCCTATCATAGTCGGCATCAGGCACGGTCGTTGCCATTTAGCTTCTCTGCTACATTTATATATCAGAATTAACTAGCAGAGCTGATGACAAGAGGGAATCTGCTGGTTCCTCTGTGCCTTTTGATTCTCCAGAACACTGCTATTTCCAAAGCAGAAAGAAACATAAAACAAGAGAATCATGATGTGGCAGAAAAGAATTAGAACTTACCGAGTAATCTCGATCCAAATAAGGGATATTCTTCTCCTGCAGGATAGAGAAACTGATAAAATACTTAGTTTGTTTCTCTAACCACAAAGATATTGTTGTTGGTCAATTGCAAGAGAATCCATTTGCGACTTGGCATGCCAATGACAATCACCAAATGCTCATCCTGGGTGTCCCTCCTTTACCTGGATCTAAGCTTCTTTGGCATCAATTTTCAAACAACAATGGCTGCAGGTTAGTTCTAGTTCGAGAAAATGGCCAGGATGATCAATAACCAGATGTGTTTTTTTGTGGGCTGGGAAGTAAATCAATTCAAACGCAAGTAAACGAATCAGTAAAACAAGATAAGGGCATGGTGTATCAGATTAGAAAAATAGCTACGTGTATGATTTTTTATCATTTCCATCTGCAACATGATCTATGACAGATTTGGAATCATGGAGCAATCAGGAGAGATCCTTTGGGAACACTTTACAATGTAAAAGAGAAGTTAGCAAAACGAATATATAAACTATTTATTTTATTTTACATTTGTTTTTTTTTTCTTCAACTTGTTTTTGTACTTTTAACTATTTTTTGGGGATAATTTTCATCCAATTACTACTTGCATGGCCGAATCTAATATGAATTGATTGTTTTTCCTTTCAAGAGTCATTCCCGGGATGGGAGCAAAATAGTCGATTCACACTGGATTTCGCTGTGTGATTGGCAGACTAGAAAAAATTAATTAAAGAAAATAGTTACGGTACTATATAGAGTAAGGCAAAATAAATAAATGGTTGATTATTTTTTACCAGTTACTCTATTTGTTTGGGCTGAAAGAATGGAGGGAGAAGGGAAAAGAAGAGATGGAAAGTTTGAGTTTTAAGTATTTTGATTAATTTTTTTAAAAAAAGAAAATGAATAAGAGAAGGACGAAAGGATTTGGTTTAATATAAAAATTTTAATATCTTTTCCATTTAAGATTGGAAAAAAACGAAAAGAAAAGAAACCCACACTTAATAAAATTTATTAAATGATTTAAAATATCTTTAATAATAAATAAATTTTTTTATTAAAACGTTAAATCTATATATATATATAAAAGTCAAAATTCAAAGAGAACCTGACACGCGGCAGCCAATATGTTGCCATCTGTTACCCAGCTTCCCTTTCTCAGCCACATGACTTGCATCCTACTTTTCTTCAGCTGTATTTACTGATTCACATCAAACGATGCTCAATTTCTCGGTTGGCTTTTCATTTTCACGGCCTTCACCACATGCGGCTGAGCAAAAGAGTCCACCGAAAAGGTGCTGAGCGACTCCTCAGTACCAATCGACAGCATCTCACAGAGTTGTGTTAATGCCTTGACTTGCTTTCCCTCCCCACCATCCACCTTTAAACCAGATAATATCTTCTTGAGCTTCCCACTCTAATGGGAGGACGAACCAGATCCCATTGCTGAGCTCGACAGCAAATCATCCAATCCAGCGCCCAATTTCCTGAGCAGCCCTTGAAGTGCACTGCTGGCTGAAGTTAAATTCTGATGCAAAATTCCCACACCGCCCTCACTGTCGTTATTATCATCGTCACATCCCCCAGAGTCAATATTCAGTTCGAGGCTCTTTTCTGACTCCCTGTTCGTATCACGAACCCTAACCTCATGCTCCTTCTCCTTGCCTTTGTCTGAATTGTCTTTATCGAAGCCTTGATTAGGGTTTCTTCCTCTACAACCATAGGTGGCGGAACCGGATGTTTCGTTAATGGAGTCCTTGGGAGTTGATGAGGCAAGTGAGTCCTATGAATGAGTAACCATGCGGGAACCAGTGGTGATCGATGAAGAAATAACGGTAGCAACACTGGACTGGCCTTACGAATCATCACACCAGAAATGGCCTATAAACAAATGATGTGTAATTTAAATTTTCTATTATCTGATTTACTTGGAAGATGGTAAATCACAATGTGGCCTACATTTAGGCACATCCATTGGAAAAGTTTGAGCGAGTGAAAGTTTTCTTTTCACCATTCATACGAGGTATTTGCTTCCATCATATATATGAATTTAGACAAAATTCAATATTTTAATTTGGATTCAGTAGAATATTTTTTTATAAATAACTCTGTACAAACAATCATATGATATCTCTCCATATGTTACTAGAATTTTTCTCAAATAATAATTCATCTATTTTTATTTACATAAAATATATTCTTTTAAATCTATCAAATATATACCCTAGCAATTAGCTGTCTCTCCCACCCCCCCACCCTCCCTGCAATTTTTGCAATTGTTTGAAGATTAGCATCAATTCGACCCATTGGCCAAACGTTTATCTTTCCATCAAAAAGATTATATGATAATGATACCCTGTTATTTTGTTTGATGTAAGGTAGCTGGTGAATATGTTTTGCGATTAAATGTTTGCCTTGGGAATCATCCCCTGTTTATATTTCAAAGCTTTCAGAGATATATAATATTTTCTCTTACTATGAATTGGTTCCAACTGCAACTGCACTAGACTTTTTCTATTTCTAGATCGATGCATAGTTTAATTTTTGTCTCATCTGATTTACTTGGGATATGAATATGATGATGCATGTGGATGGTTGCATATTCTGGCCTATAAACATAGAGATGTTGAATATCTAGCTTGGTTGGATTTGAATTTGGAAACTATATACATTTGATAGTTTAATAGAATATGAATATGATGAAGGTATATATGGTTGCATATCTTTGAATATTTTGTTGTCTCATCTAATAGAGGGTGAATTCATAGTTTAATGCTTAGTTTAAATTTGATATTGGGATTGTTGATAAATTGGGATCTACATATCTAAGGAATGCCCTGTTTATCATGAATTTCATCGCTCTAATTTACTGTAGTCAAAGAAACTTGGCCACTCATACTTACCAAGCTATTACCTTTAGGCAATTAGGTAGAAAGATGATGAATCCCATGACTTAACCTCTCGCCTTGCCATCCTTCTGCTATTCTTGGAGAAACAAGAAATTTTAAAAATCTTCAATGCTTGCATTTATCAATTACTATGTTGAGCATGATCTGAATTTCTGTGGTCATACAAAAAGGCATAGGCAATAGCTGTCTCTCAAATAGTAACAAGAGGTCGTGGAGTTGCACAAAATCTCATTAAGTGAACAAATACTAGAACTTTGGTTGTTCCACACGATCAGTTATACATGTTGCAATTGTAGCTAATTTTTACTCTCCACAGGTTTTTATTGTCGGAAAGGACTTTGGAGCTGCCATAGCTAATTTCTTTGCCCTCCTCCACAAGGAGAGGGTCTCAGCTGTGGTGACACTTAGCCTTCCATTCATGCGCCGAGGACCTTTTGCACATCATAGTCTTCTCCTAGAAGGCTTCTATAGAATGAGGTGGATGGTATGAACTCTTTTCTTAAAATCTTGATGAAAACATATAATATTACCACTCAAGTGTGTTAATCCTGCTATTTTCCTTTCAGGAGCTTGGGTGAGCTGAAGCTGATTTTGGACGATTTGATGCTAAAACAGTTGTAAGGAATATCTATATCCTATTCTACAGGAATGAAATACCAAAAGCCAAGGAGAACTAGGAGATAATTGACTTAGTAGAACCATCAATTCCTCTCCCATTTTGGATAATAGAAGAAGAGATTGCAACCTATGGTAGCCTGTATGAAAAATCTGGATTCCAAACTGCACTGAAAGTTCCTTATAGGTAGTTGACTGATCCTTTAACTTTTCTTCACAAACATATAGAACTGCTTCTTACAATTATTCTCAACTGTTCTTCAATTCATAATAAGTAGAAGTTCATTATTGAAGGCGACATTTAAATTTAAGCAGAGTTTTGCCTGTTGATCTGTAATAAAACAAAGTTTCTAATTCCAATACAGGTCTTTTGGTGAGAAATCAAATATCAAGGATCCAAAAGTTGAAGTTCCAACATTGTTGATCATGGGTGAGAAGGACTACATGTTCAACACTCCTGGAATGGAAGATTACATTAGGAGTGGAGAAGTTAAAACCTATGTACCTAATTTAGAGATAAAGTACATTCCTGAAGGATCCCACATTGTCCAAGAGCAATTCCTTGACTTGGTGAATGAGCTTCTGCTTGGTTTCATAAACAAGCGTGGTTAATCCTAAACAAGGTTCTGTGGAAGTGTTTTTAAGATTGTTCTTACTATGAATTGGTTCTAACTGCAACTGCACTGGACTTTTTCTATTTCTAGATCGATGCGTAGTTTAATTTTTGTCTCATCTAATTTACTTGGGATATGAATATGATGATGCATGTGGATGATTGCATATTCTGGCCTATAAACATAGAGATGTTGAATATCTAACTTGATTGGATTTGAATTTGGAAGCTATATACATTTGATAGTTTAATAGAATATGAATATGATGAAGCTATACATGGTTGCATATCCTTGAATATTTTGGTGTCTCATCTGATAGAGGGTGAATTCCTAGTTTAATGCTTAGTTTAATTTTGATATTGGGATTGTTGATAAAGTTTGTGTCCTTTTGTGATGGATGTCTGTTTTATATTGGATTTCTTTAACTAGATCTAACGTCGAAACCACAAGGATTGAGATAGGGAAAGAGCTCAGGCAAGAGGAAGGCTAAAGATAATGGCTTGACTCTTGAACAATGTCATGAAAGATTGCCATTTGATTTTCTTGAAATTTCATCATTAGCATCACAAGAAGTTTTGTTTGGGTTATATACATTTACATGCTTTTAGTTGCATTTGTCTGCTTTTATACTCATAATTTTCATTAGCTCTCATTACATGTGATAAGAATGCATTGGGTATGTGTTATTAACATAGAAGTTGCTACCATTGGGTATTTTGGGTCTAAGTGTGATTATAGATGCCAAAGCACTCCAAGAAAATGCTGCAAAGAAGGTAGCACAGGCAGCAGGGGCCAGTGATGCTAGAAGTAAAAGTAATAAGAAATGATCTTTTTTGGGTTTGGGTCTCTAGACTAAAGTTCATTTTGAAGACAAATTTCCTGTATTGTTTTCTTGACATTGTTGTTGCCATTACAACTAAATATTTGCTTTTGTGATACAGATCTCAAGACAATGGAGATAACAAGCAGATCCTTGATTTGAATACAAAGTGGCAAACAAAAAGAAGAAACTTTTTGATGTAGGACATGAAAAAATGATAGAAGAAAATATTGATAAATAAGAGTCTTGGATTTGATGTTTAGTACAATGAATGTTACTCTAGACTCAGTACTGCTTCAGATTAGATCTTAAGCAGAATTTTTGAAGTTCAGATTTGTGGTTTTGCACCTGAGTATTTTTTGCAAATTATTTATGAATTCTATTTGTATATGAAAAGGTTACTATCTTAGAAATATGCAAAAAAAAAAAAAAGCATAAATATGATGGATGATATTTGTTTTGATCTAATGCAATGTTCTGAAATTTGCACAGGCATAACAAGATTTGCAGGATTGTTACTTTTCATGATTTGGCTGCATTTTTTGACATCCAAAAAATGCTCTTGCCATTGTTGGAGCTCATGTGATTGATTATCTCATTTAGAGGCTATAGTCTGTTGGTTAAGTCCCCATCTCTTATACTAATTTGGTTCGTCTTTATGTAGATATATTAGGCAGAGAGCTTATAACAAATCTATTAGTTGAATCTATAGCCTGCCGAACTCTATTAGCTGAAGCATATTTCAAAGGTGCTAATACTGTTCAAGAGTTTTCTGTGTTGGGAGTTTTTTCATGTTAGATATAGCAGTGATCTTTTTGGAATTGATCTTATTCATTTAGGGTTTTGATAATCTTAGAAGTTAGGCAGTTAGTCCACCTTAATACTCCGTGTAATGTTGATAATAGGTATGTCATGAACTGTTGTATCCAAATGTCATAATTTCTCAGGTATTATGGAATTTGTCTTTGATATACTTATGTTTTTGTAGGATCCAACTTCTGATATGCATCTTAAACATCTTTAAAATGTGTTGGGCCATCTTTCTAAAGCTCTTGACATGTTCAAGAGTAGAAGCAGAACAAACATCCTGACTATGAGCCAGATATATGGCCTATTTCAAATGGTAAAGAATTTGGTCATTATGAAACTTTTGTGATTTGATAGATGTGATAATTTTAGTGTGACTTTATAGCTTGGAGATGTTTCCTATTTGCAAAATTGCATTATACCCGATTTTAAGTTTTGTATTGGAGGAAGAGGGAGAAATGGATACAAATGGTTGTTTGTTGGAGCACACAGCTATGCCATATGGATGGCTGTACCTGTTAAAATTTCTTAGTTAAATTTAGACTGGATGTCACCAAGAAAGTCTTTTAGCTGGTAGAAACTTGATTTTTGAATCTAGGATTGTCTTGCATGCATGAAAATAAAACATCTTTTCAGTCACTATTGCTTTTTCAGATTTATTTCTTATGATGCTAAAAAAACAAAAGCAATTGGGGGTCCTTGAATTGTCTTCTACAGAAGTTACATACTGGATTTCTTTATTGTACTTTAGACCTTCCAGAATGCATAGTTACATATGATAGCACTTTTACTTAGTAGTTTCCTGGGTGTTTAGTTGAAATTATATCGTATCTTTGTGTAGAAAAAGCAACACAATGAATCTATTATGGTTACGATATCTTAGTGGCATACATGAGGTCTTCTTACAATAATAGACGTTAATAGTCTTATGGCTAACCATTAACTGGGTTAGTCGTAATAATTAGAAGAAATAGTGCGGCAACTTTTCAATTGGGTTTTATCTATTGAAATGATAAAAGAAGTCATATTTTTAATGATGCACAAGTGTTACATGTTCTCAGACCTTTCTCTATTAGTCATTTGCTGCATTTACTTTAACAAATTCTGCATTTGCAAACTTTTTGGCCTAACTTGGTTTTGCATTTCTTGGGTCAGAAAGAAGCAATCCATATTTGAATTGAGAGCATATCGAGGTAGAACTACCTTGCTCAGAGCAACTATTAAATGCACAAAGTCTTCCATATGTAACTTCATTTAATGAGCCAGAAGCAACACTAGCTCTTGCACATGTAGCTTCATTTGATGAGCCAAAAACAAGACTGGCTAAACCATTTTCTTGAGCAAGTAAAAGCCGAGATGAAGTAAGGAGACTTACAAAATTGGTTGATGACTGCATCCATGAGTTGGAAAACAACACAGTTGCTTTTTGCCACAAAGCATAAGAATACTCTTATGTAATGTGTAACAAAATTAAGAGTTATTGTAGTATATAGATAGAGTAGAAAAAAATGGACAATCTATAAGAAAATTACTCTCATGTAATCTGCATTTTTGTTGCAAATTCCAAAAATAGAATAGCGTTAGTGCTTTGATTCCTCAATAAATGTTGTAGACTTTGCTGCAAGAAGAAACATTTATCATGTAGAAAGCCAGATGCATTCAAGTTTGCAATCAATCCAGGCTATTGGGCTTTCTAAATGGTACATATGTGTATGGTCATGAAATGATGTTTTCAGTCCTTCCCACAGGTTTGGTGTCTTTAAGCTTTTGTCAAGAAATATGAGCCATGAAATTAGACAGATTAAAATTGCTTAAGGAAAGTACATTGTTCTTCTTAAGTTCTCCAATAATATTTAGTTCATTGAAGGATGACACAATGAAATTTTGTCAAGTCGTCATTCTGATTTCACATTGGAATTTTGAAAATGAAGAGGAATGTGAACATATTGATTAAATTAGATAAATCATATTTGTATCTTAGTATCTCAATATAATAGTCTGTTTACATGAACCATCAAAAATGAAAATACTACATACAACTAGATAAACCATATATTTCCTCAAATAAAAAATAATAATAATTAATATATGGTACAACAAAAAAAAAAAATGGATTAGTATCATTACATTTGTTAAAAAAAAAAAAAAAACAAACCAACAATACAACTTTTTGGGTCTAATAGAAATGCCAAAACAATATCATTTGGCATTCCAACTGTGTTTATGACGTAATCTACATAACATAATCAAATATTTACAAAATGCATTAATCTGTTTCAAATAGTTGCATAAATCCACTTCTACAACAACAGACAAAATACTATCTTTTGGGGCAATTCAATTATGTTCTTTCCAACTCCAAGCTTAATATAGTAAAATATGTGTCTTCTGCTTCCAAACATGCTCATATAGCTAATTCAATCAATTCTGCAGCATTTCTACAAAAGGTAACAAATGCATACGGTAAAGAGTCAATAAATATTGGCAGTAACATATCAATGAATTATTATTTTATACAATAGAAATAGTACAAGTGTTTATTTGCACAACACGTGCATAAACTCTCTGGAAATCTTCATGAATTAGAACCATAAATTAGCAATGTAAATGCTCCTCAAGTAGCCTATTTTTCTTGGAATGTTTTGAGTAGGAAAAAAATCATTAATAATATTGACTAAAAAAAAATATTGGTTAAATATGAAACAATACATACAAAGTCTTGCCTCTATCAAAGATTAAAAAAAAAAAAAAACTGACAAATATTTGGTAAATATTTCAAGATAATCTCTAGATTAGATTATATTATAAAAATATTAATGCAAAAAAAAGAAAAAGAAAAAGATAACATTAACTAAAATATTACGTGAATCAATTAGAAAAAAAAAAAAAATCATCCCAAGCAACGCTCAGACCTTTTACCTAGCTGTTCCATGAAAATAGAAAAAAAATTCAATCAAATTGAATATTAAATTAGACATATGAATAAAAAATAAATAAATCTGAATAAATTTTATATTCAATACTATAACATTTATAACAAACAAATTAATAAATAGAAAAGTTAAACTGAATATAAAATTTATACAATAAAAAATTAACAAATTATAATAAAAAAAATTAGTGATCCTGAGCAACGCTCGAGCCTCCTACCTATTATATATATCAAAGTAATGACAGAAGCATCCCGTAATGACACAGTAGCATCATTACCTATTGACATTTAGAGTTATGAAAATCAAGAGCTTTTTTTTTTTTTTTATTTGACAGTATTGAAATAAAATGAAGGTTTTTTTTTTTTTAATTTACCAGAAATGTGAAGGGTTTTTTGAATATGAATGATCAAAGCTTATCATTTCAAAAAGAAGATATACTCTAATGGTTTCCAAATTCCTACCTCTCCCAGCCATGCTTGGAACCCCGAATTCTGTCGGCCATAATATCAACGTAAAGTCCTTACCTTAACGGAATTTTTCATCCGTGATCTGCATTTTTGCATTTCTTCGTAATATCATATGTCTGGTTGGAACGATTGAGATCGTTTCCAACAGATGAAAGTACTTCAACTACTGAAAGGGGAATGGCTACTTCAGATGAAAATCATTATTCTGCTTTACGGATTGATAGGGGCTAAATTAGTCATGTTTTTCCTAGTTATTTGAGGTTCATTTGTAATATATTTTGTTCAATAGCTAGTCGTATTCCTTCATATTTGAGATTTTACCATTGGAAAAGTATTTTATTTTTTATTTCAGATTTTTAGGGTAAAATAGAACAAAAACGTCGCAAAACAGAGGAGAGGTGGTGCCGGCTAGGACCCTAGAACTGGCGCCGGCCATGCACTGGATTGTACAAACTTTGGAGCGACGAAAAATTATTAAAACAGAGTAGAACAGAACCAAGGTGGCGCCGACTGTGAAGCTGGAACCGGCGTCGGCTGCATTCTGGAACATGTTGTGCAAAATTTGAAAAAAAATCGACGAACGAGTGGAGGAACAGAACACAACTGGCACCGGCTCCAAGAGTTAAGGTGGTGCCGGCTGTACCCTAAAGATAAGGCGGTGTTGTGATTTTGCTACGCGATTTTTGGAAATCTGAGGAGTTTTAGTATCTTCTAACTTCTACTCGGCCAAGAACTTTGTACCTACGAGTTTAGGCACTTCCTAAGCCTATAAATAGATGAAAAACACAAGGGAAAAGGGGAGAATTCATTGATCATAACAGAAAATTACTCAATCAAAGGAGGAATTCTTCAAGTTCAAGGAGGGTTGTGCAGGAAGGTCTTCAAAGGAAGAAGAAGGAGGCTTGTCTATGAGTGTTTTCTTTTACTTTGTTTTCTTTTTCTTGAACAATGGCATGTTAATTGTTTTATTGTAATTTGATATTGTTTTAGATATTCATGATATTTAGAGGTATTTGATCTTTTAATTAAATGATTGTTCTTCTTGGTATTCAATTACTTAGGCGTATTACGAGATTAATTGGTTGTTTCTTTTCATTAACTTGCTAGACCAAAGAGGTTGATGGTAGTTGCAATTGATTAATTTCATATTTATTGGCTGTTAACTTGCTAGACCAAAGAGGTTAATTGCTGAGGATTGAGTAATTGAAGGTTAATTGATGTTTGCCAGACCAAGGATTTATTGATTAATTTCATGTTTTAAATTTGCCAGACCAAGAAAATTTAATCAAGGATTATGTTTAATGCATCTTGTGGATGAATTAGTTGAGACATACCAAGTGATGCTAATTTATCTAGAAGGTAGTAATTAGTTAAGACAACCAAGTGATGCTAATCTACCTTTATCCTTTATGATGCCAAGGGAATAATTAGTTATGATAATGGTTAAGTTCTTTAAGGTCATGTTTGTCTAAACAATGGTTTAAGTTACATACTTCTCCATCATTGACATGTACATATTTTTATTTTATTTACTTTATCGAGTCGGTTAAACAATGAAAGAAAGGTAATTAATGTCTACTTGTTCTTGGAGGATCGATACTCGTTTGAACCCTATGCTCGGTTAATGATGAGTACGCTTGCTCATATATGTGATTTGGGTTGAACGTTTTAATTTAAACTTGATTGGGAATGTGCTTAGTTGTATGATTTTTATATCTAAGTCCGAACACATCAAGTTTTTGACGCCGTTGTTGGGGAACAATAGCATGAAAGCTTGGATTTTGTTGATTTAACCATGTAAATATGTAAATATGTAGATATGTAAGATATGTATAATTGTTCACAAAAAGGTGCTATCTTTTGTATTTCATGTATTCTTGTATACCCTTGTAACCTAACCTACTAACTTTGACTATGTTCTTTTTACTAACTTTGTAACCCTGTAGTTTGTTTTTAATCATTAACTATGTATCTAACTTGCTTCTTGTTTTCTTAGGTGTTACCCTTGGTACATGACCCAAAAATTCGAAGGCGAGATAGTTGATTTTAACCCTGAAATCAAGAGGACGTTATCAAAAATTCGCCGGACAATTCAACGGAACCTGATCGTCGAGATGGATGGTGCTCAACAAAACAATGTTGGGAATAACAGGAGGGTTATAGATGACTTTGTGAAACCCGCAATCTTGGGCACAGGCTCGAGTATCACTAGACCTTGGATAGATGCAAATAATTTTGAAATAAAGCCCAACATTATCCAAATGGTGCAAAATATGGTTCAATTTAATGAGCTACCTGAAAAGGATCCTAATGCTCACTTAGCTAGTTTTCTTGAGATTTGTGATACTTTCAAAATGAATGGTGTTTTTGAAGATGTTATTAAGTTAAGACTTTTTCCTTTTTTCTTGAGAGATAGAGCTAAATCTTAGTTAAAGTCCTTACCTATAGGTTCCATCACAACTTGGAATGCCCTAGCTGAAAAATTTTTGGCCAAATATTTTCCCCCAGTTAGGACAGCCAAACTTATGAATGAAATCTTCGCATTCCAACAATTAGATTTTGAGCCCTTATATGAAAGTTGGGAGAGATTTAAGGAGATGTTAAGAAAATGCCCACACCACGGATTTGAGCTAGGAATGCAAATGCTTATCTTCTTGAATGGCCTCACGTTCGCAACACGACAAGTGGTGGACTCTTTTGCAGGGGGTTCCATCAATCATAAGACCCCGAACAGGTATTTGAGCTTATTGAAAATTTGGCTTCTAATAACTATTCTTGGGGAAGTGCAAGGTCAAAAGTTCGTGTGCAAGGAGTGCACAAAGTGGATGCTGTGGTAGCATTAGAGGCTAAGGTGGATGCCTTAACTCAAAAGATGGAACAGATTGTAATGCCTCAAGGTCAGGTTTTAAATGTCAATTGTGATTTCTGTGGAAAAGGACACCCCAATCATGAATGCCAAAATATGGGGTCACTCCAAGAAACGTAGGAACAAGCGGCCTTTGCAAGTAATGTATTTGATGGAATTTTTCATCCCTGATCTGCATTTTTGCATTTCTTCGTAATATTTTACTCAATTTGGTTTCTTGATTTTTCTTGACATTTGTTTCAATATTCAATATTAGGGTTCTTTTACCGGTTAATTATTTGGGCTGTAATTTTAACATTTTTTCAAGTCTATGGGATGTTTGTTTTGTTGTATAATCTATGGATTTTTGCATTTTTCCTTATGGTGGTCAATTATTATCTTAGCCGTTGTTGGGCTGAGGATATCCTTTTCTTCATGTCTAATTTTAGAATGGAATTTTGGAATATGTTTTTACTGTACAATAATTTGTCTTTAGATTAGGGATCTAACAGTTGATTGTGTTTATAACTACTTATTATGTTATTCGAGTTTTTAAGTGTTTATTTATGTGTAAATAATTCTATTTGGTTTTAACTATTTTTGTGCAAATGTATTATGATTTTGAAATAGTTAACTACTATACTGACACTTAACAAAGGATACTCTCCTTGATTGTGATGGCTTTTGATTAGCATAGGGTTCTATTTCCAGTTTCAAAACTAAAATAGCTCAAAGTAAATGGAATCTCTAAGAATTTCTTGCGACATCTTAACACGAGGAATAAGTTGAATTTAGCTTTTATTTAGGCAAAATAAGTAAAGGGTAGATATTGTCTTGCTAGGATTAACCTTTTGCTTTTTAGCTAGTGGTTTGGGCTGGGCTGGAGGGGTAATATGCTTATCTATGAGATCTAATTTTTGCATATATCTTGCATGGAGAGTGCTGGGAGATTATAATGCAGTAGAGAAGAATGTTTAGTCTTTCACTACAAGTAAGAAAAAGAAATGGTAAAAGATTTGGAGTCTGCATGGAGAAGCTAGGCAGTGCAAGCTTGGAATTGACAAATGCTTAATGCGAGATCATAGAAGAGGCTTGGAAATGTACTTTCTTCTTACATTTCTTTGTGGATGTGAAGGGGTTTTGTAGGACAAATGGAGTTTGGTGAAGGAGGAAATTGTTTTTATTGAGCCTTCATATGGAAGTTCATATGGTGAAACGCTGCACTAGGTTCTAACTTAAAACTTTTAGCATTGTTTTTTTTGCTGTCATTTTCTTGAATTTATCAAAATAAAACTATTGTTTATGATATTTATTTTCTCAATATGTGATTACAGTTTTTGGAATGGCTTTGAACTCAAATGTTTTTTTGGGGGGGGGGAGGCGAAGATAAGGAGCCAAAAAGATAATTTTAGGAATTTTGGTACAATCCCTTTAGAATCAATGAGTAATTTTAGATTCTCCCTTCTATATTTTTTTGAGAAACGAGAATGCATAAGTTGAACTTATATGAACTGCGCAGAAAAAAAAAAAAAAACTTTTCCTTTTGCTTACTCAATAGCCACCATAGTGGGTGAGTGGTAAACCATCATTGTAAAATACTAAATGGTTGCCCAAACATGCTTATATTGACGCCCAATATACTTAACACATAAATAAATTCACAAAACTTATTGCACATCTAACTTAGCAAAATTCCTTTATGATTTTGTAGACTTCAATAAAAAATACATTTACATAATCAATTTTGTTAATATTTTCATGAAATTGTGCATCATATGTAGGCTTCTAATGGTAAACCATCGTCGCAAAATATCAAATGGTTGCCCAATTATGCTTATAGTAATGTCCAATATACTTAACACACAATCACATCCCGAAAATTTTTTTAAAATGTGAGTGAAATGCAGTTTCATAACTACATTTTTGCATACAAAAAATCAAACAAAATAACATACCAATACCTAAAAAACAAATAAATTCTGCCAAAACAAAAGATCTTCCTAAATAGATCACATTTTGCATTTTCAGATAATTTGGCATCTAATAGGAACAATGTCAATTTCAGCTTGCCTAGGAATGAATGAATAACACTGATATGGAGACAAGGTCATTAAATCTATAAGATATATATTTTTTTAAAAAGAACTAATTTCACAAGTTACAAAAACTATTACAAAACACGTTGAACAACATACTTCAAACCTCAACTATATTGGAACTTCCCCATTAAGGCCATGAAAAAAGGTAAAAACCAAAAAAGAAAAAAAAAAAAGGTCTCTAGTAGGAATTATGTTCCAAATATGTGTCTGTGGACAAGAGAGTCAAAAGTTCTAAACATTTCTATGCACGATTTCTCCATGATGTAGAGAGAATTTCTTGAAAGATGTCGAACAAATAAAACATGATCTCTAGAAAACTATATTAAATGCTGATCACTATGATAGATTTATGAAGATTCAATTTTTCTTGAAAAACAATTAAAGTAACAAAGAAGCACCCAGATGCATTAAATGATCGCCATACCAATACTAGCTAGGGACAGTTTCAACTTGTTCGACTGAAAAACCCAGATTTCAGCAATACTGCTTGTCCAAGAAAACACATAAATCAATAAGCTCACTGGTTTTTAATGTTTGAGCAGTCCCCCCCCCCCCCAAATAAAAAAAAAAGCATATGGTTAAGCTTTGAACAAACACCTGCTAAATAATCAAGAAATGCTCACGATTTTATGACATAGATAAAACAAAATCAATATGTTCAATTGAATACATCCAAAAGCAAGGAATACAAAATATAAATATGTCTCAAAATTCTAACATATTGTAACTAGTCACTTTCACTACATAATTTGTTGTCTACATTATCTTCTGACTCTGAAGTAGATATTGCTATATTAGATTCATCAGAACTACTTTTCAACCCTTGGTCATTCTCTTGCAAACTAACATTAATAAAGGAATCCATATCTTCATAAATATTGGTTGGGTCCTTAGATTATCTAATGGATCATCCATAATATCAATACTTGGATTTTGAACTTCATTTTCTTGCAATGCACAATCAACTGTAGCCATTTCTAACGTTCCTCTTGTAGTGACATGACAAACATGCAACCAATCTACAATATCCTTTCTGGGACTTGGATATGTTACAAAATACACTTGGATTGCTTGATGTGCAAATGCAAATGGCTCAAATTTGTTCCATAATCTTTTAGGATTAATATCAAGCAGTATGTACTTAGGATGAATTCTTACTCCCACGTCATGTCTTGGATCATACCAATCACAATGAAACGAATAGGAATGTTTAACAGGCAAACCAAGGTACTCCACTTCTACCGCTTCCTTCAAAGCACCATAGTAATCTACTGCCATCATCATAATTAGAACCTTTTATGCATACACCACTATTTGTAATGGCTTTTCCTTTGCTATGAGCAACTATGTGAAAGTTGTAGCATTCACAAAAAACTGTGTAGGTGTGCACAAATCTCTTTGGCCCCTAACTCAAATGTTTTATTTCATTATTTGAAACACTATTAGCTGGATCATGCGCCCATATGACACAAAAATTGTATAACTTAAAAAGATGATGTTAATTAGAATGGAAATTTGGGATGACATGACATTAGATATATGCTTACATATTCCTTCAACCATGGAACAAACTCTCTTTCCAATGCTCACGCTAAATTAGATTCAGAAATGTTAGGCTGTATTAGAGCGCTTCTCAACCTTGAACAATCTAAATTTTATTAAAATAACAAAAAAAAAAAATAGTGAGATGTTAAATTTTATCTCATTTTAAAATAATTTGTGCAAATTCATACTCACTCTACGTATGGTTGGATCTCTTCGGTATTTAGCAACATATACAGTGCAGCTGCACTATACTCTTTATCTTATAGGAACCTTATTTTTGCAGCACCTGATGGCCGTCCAGGATAGCTAAATGTTAAAATACTTGATCTCGTTAACTCATCGCAACCACCATCACCATCATCATTTCATTCAAACTTTCTACTCTTTGTTTTGACATTAGGGTCAAAGTAAAAGGTACAAAATGTCAAAACTTATTCAAGTAGGTATGCATTGCAAATTGAAGCTTTAACTCTTGCTTTATTTTTCACCTTCTTCTTTAAATTGTAGAAGAACCTATCATTGGATATTTATCATTATGGATATTAAAAAAATGAGGTTTAATAAATAATAAAATTAAATATTTAACTAACCTCTCAAAAGGATGCATTCACTAATATTACACAGGACTTCCTACTAAAGCTTTATATGGTAAGTGGATTGGCAAATGTTTCATTGAATCAAAAAAGCTTGGTGGAAAAAGTTTCTCCAATTTGCATATGATCATAGCAATATTATTTTCTAGTTTCAAAATTTGTTCATCACATAACATTCTAGAAATTAAGTCCTTGAAGAACAAGCTTAATTCTTTAGAGCATTGCTGACAACATCCAAAAGTAAATAGCGAAATGCTATTGGTATCAACCGAAGCATGGATACATGACAATCATGGCTCTTAAGGCCAAAAAATTTGCATTGCTTCTCATCCACACATCTTGACAAATTGGAAATATAACCATCTGGGAATTTCAAAGATTCACACAAAATTTTTCGAGTATTTTTGTCCATACAATAGCATGCCTTTGGTTTCTTGGTACCTTTTTCTACTAACTCTAAATCCCTTCGCCGGCAAATCTCACGTAAATCCCTCCTTGCAATTTCATGGTCTTTTGTCTTCCCCTTCACGTCAAAAACTGTATTAAAGATATTATCAAAAAAATTCTTAATAATTTGCATTACATCAAGATTATGTCTAATAACATTTGTTTTCCAATATGATAAGCTCGAAAATATACTTTGCTTACTCCAGTTGTGGGATTTCATGTATTCTTTAGGTACATCATTCCCACCTTTTTCAATGGTAGTTGGCAAATTCTTCACCTGTGTCTATATTTCATCTCCATTTAGTCTAGGTAGGAGTAGTGAATTCTCAATTTGGTTCTTTCTAAATGAGCTCTTATTCTTCCGAAAAGGATGGTTTAATGGTAAAAACTGTTGATGGCAATAAAAAAAGCATTGCTTTCTAGAGTTTTGAAGCTTGAATGCCTTTGACTTCTCCATACAATATGGACAAGACAATGTACCGGTATGCACCATCCAGACAACATGTCATATGCTAGGAAATCACTGATGGTCTACATTAGAACAGCTTTCATCTGAAAATTTTACTTCTTTGAAATGTTATATGTAAAAACTCCAACTTCACATAGATGTATCAATTCATCAACCAAAGGCTGCAAATAGATATTGAGCTTCTTCTTGGGGTTCTTAGGACCAGGTATTATTGTACTAAGAAAAATGTATGGTGTTTTTATACATATACCAAGTGGTGAATTATATGGTGTTACTATCAACTTCTCAAAGAAAAAGCCATCATGGCTCTAGCCTGTGGCTTCATGACCTTCTCTACCACCTGGAGCTCCTTCATCAACTCAGTTACCCATCGTATTTTTATCACAACCTTTTATCTATAAGTCCAAATGACTTCAAATTTGTGCTAAAATGCTTCTAAGATCTTTACTAACATAAATTCCATTCAGCCAAATCTAGAACCGACACAAAACTGCTGTATCTGAAACTTTGTAGTTTTTTTGAAAAAAAATCATCATTTTTCTTGCAAACTGTATTCGTTACTTATTCTATTCTCATTCTAGCATTTAATCACCACTTAATTCCTTTTGTTCTTCATCTTAACTTCACATAATCTCCTATTTTCAGACATGAAGAAAGCAGAATCATGACATATATAAAGCACGAAAACAACAACAACGTAGAATGCATACTAATCTTCCATTTTTTTCAACAATCACAACTTCTCTTCCTTATTTCTTTCTTCCTTATTCCCTCCCACAAGTGCTGCCATCTTCAACCCATTATTACTTCTTCAGAACACATTTAAACATCACAAAAATCATAGCAAACATCTCCTACAATCAACTGCCACTTAGCTATATCAAAAGTAATATAAAAACAACATTTCTTCATAAAGCATCTTCCATATTCATGCTAATTTCCTATGAAAATTAACATAAAAAAACTCCTCACAAGCTAAGGAATGCTTTTAATTCTTGAAGGAAAGGCTTTTACCTTGCGTATGATGACTTCTAAGCTTGAAATGCCCAAGTTTTTCCTCCTTTCTTCCTTTTTTTCCCTACCTCACAGTTTTCTCTCTCTTTCTTTTTCCTTTTTCTTTTTTTTTTCATTCTCTCTCTTTTTCTTCTCTATTTCCGGCTACCAAAATGGTTTCCACTGCCACCTCTTATTCTTTTATTTTTTTAAATCAACATGTGGTCAAATAGTAACTTGAAAACTTATTGGACACTTGGAAAACTCTTGGAAACTTGTAGAATATCTTAGAAACTTGTAGCACTTGGTGGAAGTTCTTGGAAAGTTATGGAAGTCTTAAGAATTATCTTGGAAATCTTATAAACTGAAGATTTCTATTGGTCATGCCAAACTTTCATGCAACTAATCATTGAAGGTCACATGGCTTCCAACAACCAATTACAAAAATTCATTTCATTTTTCTCTTTACCATAGTTAACTATATTCCCAAAAGTAACCATAGTTAATGTTACTATTCATCCCTGATGGAAAAACTTTTTATTTTACCAATACAATCCAGGCATTATGCTGAGAATTATGGTGTCACTCAATTTTTTCAAAATCTTTCTCAAATTTCCCTTAATTTGCAATTGAAAATTCCTCGATACCTCTTAAAATTTTTATTACACCAAAATATTTTTCTTATTAAACTGATCGTTTTTTGTTTTAAGCCTTTATACAAATGCTTACTTAATACACAATAGTCAACTTTATGTTGTAATTCAACTTGATCTGAGTGAATGAGCCCAACAAAGATCCGAGAACCATATCCACTTAGCTCTCGAGGTCAATAACAGCCCCAAGACTTCTGCTTCTTCGAAAGCAGCAATCATCTTGAACATATGCTCTCTGACTGATACTCCCTCAGTCATTTTAGTGTTTATGATCATTCTAAAAGCCTCCTGCCTTACGGGCCGACTCTTATCCGCGAACATTATGGCTAGAGATGTGCTAATGTCATACACAGTAGCCATGTGCTCGTGTTTGGACTGTAGCACATTTGACATGGAGGCTAACATATAGCATCGGGCCATTTCGCCAGTCTTCTTCTATGCCTTTTCAGCCTCATGCTCCTCAGCGCTGGAACCATCCTGATTACTGGGCAGGTCTTGTATAGGACATTTTTATACTCCTCGGCTGTGAGTATTATGTCCAGGTTCCTTTTTCAGTCCATATAGTTTGGACCCGTTAGCTTATTCTCACGGAGAATAATGACCAAGGGATTGAAAGAACCTCTACTAACCATTTCTGAAATTTGAAAAATAAAAGAAATTCTCAATATTTGAAAAACAAAAATAATTTTATGCATTTTATCCTCATATTAAACTTGATAATAACTAACCCTATTATTATTATCTCTAATATGATTAATTCGGCTTTTAAGAAAACTAACATAGTTTCTTGAGAAGATTAACAATTTCCTAAACTAACTGTGTTAACCACCATAAATTAATTTTTTTTCTAGGTAATGATCTAGAAGATAACTCAATCGAGGGGATGGCCGTTTCTTTTCATTTTCTATGGATATACCTCGCACTATAACCTTCAACGTGGGCTGGCTGATCATAGTATGTGTCCCGGGTTTATTAATTACATCATTCCATTAGTTTTAGATCATTGTGGTATCTCTATCTTATGTGGGTTCACTCTCAGGGTGACGAGAGGAGACCCACGATCTCTAATGAGGATCGTGATGGAAGCCATGGGGCCATTGGAACCCCTCTTCCACTTAGTTTTTTAAATAAGGATTTTCTTGAAAAAATATTATTTGAAAAATTCCAATTAAGTTCTCCTTTAACTTAAAATAAAATATCTAAATCCATAAAAAAAAAAAATTTATGTCAAGGTTTATACCTTTTGAGAAATCTTTCCTTATGGATTAATTTTATTTAAGTAAAAAACCTAATAATTTCAAAACTTTTCCATTAAAATTTCCTAGAGATTTTGATCTCAAGGCTTTATTTGACAAAAATAATTTTTCCTTTGCTAAAAGAAATTAAAATGGCCTTCTATTTAACTTACAATAATTTATAAATCCATAATATTTTCTATGTCAAGGATAAAAAACCATTAAGAAAATAACCAAGGATTAATTTTTGTTTAAGTTAAAATAACCATTTAATTAAAGAAAAATATTTTTTCTTGTCAAATAAAATTTTCCGAAGACTTTGGTCTTTGAGAAAAGTGCACACATGACTTAAAATAATTAGCATGCTAGAAAATTATAAACATTTTCATGCTTTTCTATTTTTAATTCTAAGTGCCCAAATAAAAGAATTAAACACATTAATTAAATTAATTAATGATCTTGTTTAATCCTAATATCCTTTAATATTATTTTTCATACAAAATATTCAATGAATATTAATTATTGCAATAAAAATAACTTCGCCTGGTATGGGATCACAAAAAAAAAAAAAAAATTTTTTTTCCTCTCTGGTCCAGTACATCTGCCACACTGGATCATGGCCTATAGGAAGGCCCATAAGAAGACCCATGGACCACGGTCCGCGGGTGGGTGCCTGGGTCTGCAGTAGCTTCCGCGAGGAAACTCAGCTCACGTGAGGCAACATCTTCCGCGAGGAAGATTCCTCACATGCGCCCAAAGCCGAGGGTTTGCTCGGGCCCGACTGTGGCTCCAAGCCGCGACTGGCCTAGGCTGCCTCAGCTCCCCTCACACCAAGGACCAGCTCGGCTCGACTTGTAGCTTGGCTGTGGCTCGGTCCATCTTCATCCTCGAGATTTCGCTGTGAATTTTTCTACAACTTTCGCTGGGTATTTCTTTAATGCTTTGCAATCGTCCAAGGCCATTTCTTGATATATTTTTTCATTAAAAAATATAACAACCACCTATACCCTTTCAAATTGGGCTTACACAAAGCTAAACAAAACAGTAAAGAAAAATTTATAAAGGCTCCTATACCTCAACAATGAGGTGTACAGATATTCTACCCATACCAAAATAACGAAGGATCTCATTATCAATAGTCTTGCCAGGTTTTATTAACTAGCATACATCATCTTAAGCCTTTCAAAGCAAACGCTCTGATACCACTTGAAGGAACGAAAAACTGAGGAACTATGCACGCACGAAACAAGACCTAGAAAAACAAGAACACAGCACAACGGAAGGTTAAAACTAATACCTTTACATGTCCTTTTCTGGTTTGGATAAGAAGATGAGGCACCAACCACGGGAGTAGCTACCTGTCTTGATGGTGATTCCGGCGAGAAACCAGCGATCCGTCGGCTTCTTCTTGGCATGTATGTGAAGCTTTTCGCTTCTTAGAATATTCCATTGCCTATCTGTGTTAGTGAAAAACCTAAGCGAGGACTGATCCTTCTTGATCCTTTGCTATTAGTTAGCAAAGATAAGAAGATGGAAAAGAGAGAAGAAGAGCAAAATGAGAGAGAGAGAGAGAGAGAGAGAGAGAGAGAGAGACCTTGGTTTTTTTCTTTAGTGTCATGTGTTGTATTTTTCTCTACACAACGACTCCTATTCACATTCCAGATAACCTAACACCGTTGTTTTGATATTTCAAACATCTGGAGGTTATCAACAGAAGAGGTTTGGGTAATTCCCAACTCTTCTATACCGTGAATAATAAAAACCCTTTAATCCAGGCTATTGGATCAAAATAATTTATTATTTTTTCTTGGATTCAATGAGCCCAAAAATAATGACCACTAATTATTTATTTTTTGGGTCTATTAAAATAACCCAATAAATAATTAATGAGTCCAAATGAACTAAAATAATTATTAAACCTTTTATTAACTAGTTTAAGCTCATGTTAATTTTTTCATTATTCAATCTGGGTTTAGGCTCTGAATAATCAATTAACCAATCAAACTAGATAATAAATTTAATTTCTCTTATTCCTTTTATTTTATTCCAGTCTAAAAAATAAATTAGATTTCCTAAATAAAATAAAATCCATTTCCATTGCGACCATTTCCTCGACCTAAAATAATTAGAACTTACGAGTTATTTTGAGACCAAAAAGACGTATTGCCTTGGCTACTAAAATGACCAAAATGCCATTGTTATATAAATAGTTGTATTTTACATTTTAAATATTTTTTAATATCACCATAAAGAAATATTGACCCTAAGAACAATGCTGCGTTAACTATGTCTTCGATCCACAGGTGAAATGACTAAAATACCCCTTTACACATCATCGTTCATTTAGAGAAGAAAGAGTGTACTAACCTCTCTAAACAACATCTACCTTCCTTAAACTTCTAGTCCAATGATTCACAATTTTTTGGAATATTTCAGCTTTCCAAGAGAGCTACCCTAAAGCCAATATCTAAGTCATGTTTCCCAGGACCCTAGATAATTAGATCATTCGGACGACTATCTTATACAAGTTTGTCTTGACTAACTAGTCACATATACCCAACATACAAGTATATTGGTCTTTCTTAAAAACCTCAACTATAGTATATCAAAGCATAAATTTTCAGCTTCGTCAGCCACCAACTTATACTTAAACTGTAGAGTACAAGTCCACGCTGCAGTAGTAGTAGTATAGGTTTCTATCACATAGTACTTTTAGAAATCAATACTATAGGTCCTGTTCTACGTATTCGAAATACGCTTGTGTTATGAAATGTGTAGACTACTCATTAGCTAAAGGTAAGCCATTCCGTATTTGGAATTCATAACACAATAACCTTGCCATGATGAGATGAGATTCCTATTCTCATCATCTGGTTAAGAATAATCGTTTATGTGTTAAGTATCCCATGGTCTATTTCTTATTGTAGAAGACCTCGATTCACATGAACCATTTACTTAAACACAATAGGTCTTTTCCCATAAAATCATGCACAAATATAAAGAAAAATTTCACAAACAAATTTTGAGAAAAATATTTTTATTACTATAAGTAAAAAATACATCAGAAACCTAGTCTAAGAGGGCATACATTCCAACATTTACCATCTCCATCTGCATCATGTGAGAGGCAATTCCTTTTTCAGTCGTGTGATCTCAAGATGGAGCTTGTTTAACCTAAACTCCCTCAGTGGTCTGTCTCACATTCTTTTCCTCAACTTTGCTCAATCCGGCTCCTAAGTTTTGCAATTCTGTAGAGACTTCAATCCAAAAGCCATCAAACTTTTCAGCTAAGTTGTTCAAAGCAGTTAGGATGCTTTGACTCAAATTACTCTCCTCTGTCTTTTGTTTCCCTTTGTTGGAGGACTCTTCTCCTGCCTTTGACTTTCGTTTCATTCCTGATTGCCCAACAGGTGCAGTTCTTTTTCCTTCAGCCTTGATCTTCAACATTCTTTCTAAGAAGGACTTATTCTTGGTTTACTTGTACAAATCCCATCCTTTTGGAGGATTCCATGTTGTACATATTCGACTTACTGTGTTCAGGAGCACAAGTATTCAAGTTCACATTGAAATGCCTGAAGACCTTGGTTAACAGATTTTCGTATGGTAATGCCTTGTGAGATGTATTTTTTGATTGAATCATAAGCTTAACTGCCAGAAAATCAAAACTAATTTGTCTACCCTCCGATAGGGCCAACATCAAAATTATCTGCAATATGCTCACTGATGTCTTTTGCCCGAAACTTAGGGCAACCATGGTTGACACCATATGGTGTAAAACCTTTCTAATACCATTTAGCCATTTAGAATTTCTGTCATTTGAGTTCTTAAAGCTCTTTCCACAGTAAATCTTTCCTCAAATTTTCCTAAATAAAAAAGGTTTAACCCTTCAGGAAATTTGTTCATCTCGAAAAACTGAATCCTTCCATATCTTACTCCAAAAATTCAGTTTAACAGTCGATGGTTGAATTCCATATTCACAGATCCTACTCTGGCATTGCACCATAAAACCTTCTCCAGTCTCCTCAAATCGTCCATTTTTCAGATTTGTATAAAACTCCTAAACTAAAGGGGTGTATAGTTTTTCATCAACTGTCAGCAAGGCCCCCTATCCAAGATTTTCAAACATGCTTAGAATGTTAGAGAAATTCAAAAAAGCCTCAGGATTTACTCGATACCCAATGACCACAGTCCTATTTCTAGATTCCCATTTATTAAATTTAGACTCATATTTTTTATCAAGAAATCAAGGTACCTGTGTTTCTGGACTCTCCAATAGAGAAAGCTTTGTTGATGAGTTGGTTTGCGAAGGAGTCTCTTCAGCAACAATCTTCTTTCCCTTTTGCTTGGTGGTTGGTTGTATGGTGGCAACAACTTTAGTTCTAGTCGCTGCTCTGCTTTTCTTTCCCTTTTTCGTAGTTTGCCCAGTTTCCATTTTTTATTTTGATACTTTCGTCATGGTAGAGGCAGGAGGGAGATGAAGGATTTTTAATTTGTTCGAAAAAGATGAAGCTTTAAAGGTGAGAAAAGCAGGAAGGACAATAGCAATTTCAAAGAAGAGCGAGAGAGAAATAGCTTTATTGTGAGTTCCTAGGTTCTAGATAGGATAAGTACAATCAAGTACTTTCAATCAGAGACACATATCACATATAGATGACACAAGTTAGTCCTCATCATTGTTTTTCATAAGTCAAAATACAGGAAAATGCCCTTAGGGCTAACATCTTCTTTCTTACAGAACTCATTGAACATTGCAGTGCAGAATTCCAGCCCATTATCTGTTTTGAGTGTCTTAACTTATTTTTCAATTTATTTTTCAACCATAGTCTTTTACTCCTTGAACTATGATTCGTCCTCGTTAGAATTAGAAACCTTTCTCTTTAATTTCTTAGATTGTATAGGATTCTTCACATCACTATAGAAATTCTATATCTACCATACAACATAATATCAATAAAATTCTCATATGATTAGGTAAAAAACATAAAAGAATGATAATTTGATCCTTATTATCAATTATAACCCTAACACCTTGCACGTTTAGGATTATTCAATTAAAATTATCAAGATAACAGTTTACCTACATATTATTTTACATTCGTATGGTATACAAACATTGTTTTTGATATAATCTGTTTGTTGAGAATTTCTGTTAAAACTTGCTTTCTAGCTTTTTCCATAAGCCTGCAGCAGTCGTTTCATGAATAATCTCTCTCAAAACTTCATCAGACAGACTCAATAGAATCTCACCATACGCCTTGGCCAAATTTTCTATTTTGTTCACTGCCTTTAATCCTTTTGGCAATTTTTTATCCTTCCAATGTTGTCGTACATTCTTGCTAAACTAGAATAGCCTATATCTTCACTTGCTATAAAGTGAAATTGCTTGATCTATCGAATTTATCAATATCAAACTTGTAGGACGTCATCTTAATTGGCAAACAAAACCCTAGATACCCAAATTTGAGTATAAAAATTCTAGATATCCTAGCTCTAATATCACTTGTTACCGAAAAATAACAATAATAGAAGGAATTAAAAGTAAGAAAATTTAAAGAACACAGAGGATATATGTAGTTTAGTTAATGCCACCTGTGTCCATGGGTAGAGAAAAAGATTTCTTATTTCTTTCTAAAGAATTATTTCAAAAAGGGTTATTATTGCTAGCTCTCAAATTTCATATTGACAAAAAATATAAGTTTCCATATTGCTGGGGCTCCAAGCCCATAGCTCACCACAGACCTCAAAAAATTCTTCTTTCAAGTCGTGCTTTCAAAATTTTAGGTCGAGTCATCAATTTAGGTCTGCTATAATAATTCAAGCCAACCAATACTTTCTTTCAATCTCAGTTATGGTAAAAAGCACCCATTCCCCTTTAACTTTCTCAAATTTGAATTTTATCATAATTATTTCAAAATTTAAGTCTTTGCCTTCTAACTCCTAAAATGACTTAATTCGTACACTTCAATCCAATGTAGACATTAAGTCCTGCTAATAACTCTACATTTGCCATTCATGTGACGAACTTGATGGGCATTTTTGGAATCACAAAGGTTTTTGCTACGAGGTATATGTCGATTGCTTCTGCTATCACTTACAAACATCCATTTTTACTTTTGCCTTCCGAACATATCAAGCTTTAGGTAACCACAAAGGAAGTCACTGCACCAAAACCCCACTATCATTGCTGGTTAGTCAACCACAAGTCTTTCCCCATTGGTTAAGCTTTTGCATCACAAGTGTCACCACTATAAATGACGAAAGAGGAGGAGGAAAAAGAGGGAAAAGAGAGGAGAGGAAGAAAGAAGAAGTGGCAAATTTAGTGGTGATAGTCAATAGTGAGAAAATCGAAGGAAGACGAGGAACATGGAAAAAGGATGGAAGAAAGAAAGATGAGGAGGCAAATCCAGTGGTGATGGTCAACAGTGGTAAATGAGAAAGAAGACAAGGATGAGGCAGAGGAGGAAAAGAGGAAGAAGGAGGGAAGAAAAAAAGATGATCGGTAGATGTAGTAGTAATGGTTGATGGTAATGAAGGCAAAAGAAGAAGAGGCAGAGAAAGAAAGAGGAAAAGGGAAAGAAGAAAGAAAGAGGAGGAAGGGAGAAGGACGACTCTACTCTACACTGGCAGCAAGAAAATATGGTGGTAATGGTCAACAGTGGAGAGAGAAAAAAGGGAAAGAATGGGGAGGCTCAACTCAGCACCAATGGCAGATATATATGATGCTGATGGTTGATAGTGGTTAGAGCAAAAGAGGAGAAAGAGTGAAAAGAGAGGAGAGAAAGAAATAGAAGAAGGAGAGAGGGGAGATTCTACACACCATCGGCACCAATGTTGGCAAAGAAAGAAAGGGGAAAAGAGAAAAAAGGGGAAAAAAAAGTATGCACATTAAAGTGTATCCACACTATTTTGTAGAAATATTTAGAAAAAATTAAGAA
>JANUWF010001464.1:0-165463 GCA_026120185.1 Voacanga thouarsii | reverse complement strand
CACTCATGTTACATTAATTCTATTTGAAAAAAAAAAGAATTATTTCTTTTGTGATTCCAAAAATACTCCCGAGTTTGTCACACGAATGTCATATGATGGGTCATTTATGAATTAATGTCCAAAATGAACAAAGGGATAAGGATTAATTCATATTAGGAGTTGAAAGTCAACAATTAAAATTTTGAAATAAGAAGGATAAAATTTAAAATTTGAAAAAGTTCAAAGATTATGACACTTTTTGCCCTTTCAGTTATAGATAAGCAAAAATAGTAATGAATAATTTTGTATGGGCCAAATAACGTGCCGTTTCTATGCCAATACTTTATTGGAGCCCCAAACCCATACTGCTCAAGGAAAACAATTGATGAGAGATGATAAAATTAAACCTTTCAGTATGAGGAAAGCAAGTTACAAGGAAAAAAAAAAGGGATCAGGAGAGATGAATATAGAAATTGAGAAATTCTAGATAGAGAGGGGGAATCAAGAGATGAGAGAAAGAGGATTTTCTTAGAAGAGATAGAAGAGGAGGGAAGGAATAGGATTTTCATCTAATATTTTTTCCACCAAAGTTTTCAGCATCGGTGTTTTTAGGAGATATATATCATAACTTTTGTAAAAGTTGCCATTATATTATTTCTTATCTCTACAATTGTGTTTTTCATTTTCTCTAAAGCACATTAATTTCAGAATTTGAATCCAAATTATGCCATTTTATTTATTGATATTCTAACACTAAGGCTATATTTGGTTGGGTTATTTTGTAAAAGTAAATGAGGAGGGGAAGTAAATGTAAAATAAATGGTGCATTTACCTTATTTAGTTAAATGTAGATGTGGAGAAGAAGCAAATTAGGAGGATATACCATTCATCTCTACATCAGCATTTCCTCCCCTCAATTTGGAGGGTTTAGGAGAGAGAAAATAAAGTAAGAGTAATAATAACAACATTAACTCCATTTTTAATATTAAAATTTTAATAATATAGATAATGAGGGATAAAATACTCCCTCCGTTTCAAAATACTTATTCATAAAACCTTTTGCACACAGATTAAGAGTGTTGAAAATAATACAATAATTTAGATAAAGTTCCTATTCTACCCATATTAAAAATACTATAGTTATTAGTTAGTGAAAATTCCTAAGAAACAAGAAGAAAGAAGAGTTTTGGAAAGTTGTGTAGTTGACTTGGAATAAATAGGGGTACAATAGGAAAAAACTAACCATTAGTTCTAGAAATATGTACATGGACAAGTATTTTGAAACAAAACAAAAAAGTTTCATGAACAAGTATTTTGAAACAGAAGGAATAATAAACTATATTAACTATTCTCTCTCTTCTTTCACCTTTTCTTCCCTTAATTCCAAATAAAATAAAAGTAAATGTTATTACTTCTCTTAGTGGAAGTAAAGGTGCCTCTCATCTTCTCCCTTCTTCCTCCCTACGAATCAAATGTAAGCTAAGTATTACTAAAATCCATCTTATTCTAACTCTTTTTTAAAAGTGTCAAAAAAATTGTCATAATAGCTCTATTTTTTAGTTAACGCGAGATACGTTATTAATTGTGTCGATCTTCACTTTTAAGGTTGACTTATTTTTTCAAACTTTCTTTTTTTTTATTATTTTTTTTAGAAAGAGTTGAGAAGAAGATAATAAGTGAAGAAGGAGATTGAAAAAATAATAAGGCGTATCTCGTATCAAACTCGAGACATAATAACTTTTTTAATATTAGGATAAGTTGTTACCGATATTACTTTTAAGATTGACTTTTAATGTAATCATTAAAATAAAAATAATATGGATAGAGATTTACGATTATATTCATCCAACTCGAGATCCATTACGTTGAGTTTCAACTAAGTAAAAATTAAGTTTAACAGCTGCTTGTCAATAGCTTTCAATTGCCTATGTCCATCATAAAGACAAATAGAGAAATACTATTGTAATTGCTCAGTAGTGTGATTCACAATTATTACGAAAAAAATATACAAGTATTATATTCCGTAAGAGAAAAATACGCCATCTCGCTATTACATTGCTAGAAGGGGGCACTTCAGCAACATGTGGAAGTTTCGAGGACAACTATCACTTAATGAAACTATTGTTAAGATATAGAAGCAGACTGAAGAAGCTCAGCCACGGCATTATTGGAATCCTGGATAGTTAAGGTGTTGGTTTGTCCAGCTAGATAGTTAGTTTGTACAACTGGCACTCCTTTGTATTTATTCATCACATTTGATATTGTTTTGAGTCCATTTTTTCTGTATATATATGGACCTTATGTACATTTCTCGTACTACAATGAAATCCATAAATTTCCGTATTCCTCTTTTGCTCTACACATTACTTCTTCTTTGCTTGCTGTGAGTTGTGTTGATGAATTTCTTCATGGTATCGTAGCACTTACAATTGCGTCTCGAGATACCGAGTAAATCAAATTGATTACCAGGTGTTTGAGAGAATGCTTTAGTGTGCTCAATTCACCTGATTTGATTGATTCATCTTGATCGGTACTCACTTGTGTTCAACTTGTCTAATTCGTTGCTTAAATCCATGGCAAATCCAGAAATATCACTCTCCAGTCCATTTTATCTTCATCCAAGTGAAAGTCCTTCTTTAGTCTTAGTTCAACCAGCTTTAACTGAGAAAAACTACCATTAGTGGTGTAGAGCCATGAGAATGGCCTTAATTTCGAAGAACAAGCTTAGCTTTGTCAACGGATTAATCAAAGCACCCGATCGTAGAGATCGGACTTATGCAGCATGGGAAATGTGCAATAATATGGTTCTGTCATGGATCTTGAATGCTGTATCACCTTCAATTACTCAGAGTGTGATCTGGATGAATACAACCTATGAGGTTTGGACAGACCTTTGTGAACGTTTTTCTCAAGGGGATTTCTTTAGGATTTCTGATTTACAGGAAGATATCTATAATCTGAAACAAGGCACATCCACCGTGAATAAATATTACACAAATCTGAGGATCCTTTGGGAGGAATTGTTGAATTTAAGGCCTCTTCCTACCTGTAAATGCGAGCCACGATGCAGTTGTCCTGCACTTCTAGTAATCAAAATGACTAATGATGCAGATTTTGTTATTCGATTCATCAAAGGCCTTAAAGAAGAGTATAATGGAATTAAATCACAAGTTCTTTTAACTCAGCCTTTTCCTACTATAAACCAAGATTTTTCTATGGTTTCTACACATGAAAGATCAGTGAATTACAGTGCTACACATTCTGATAATCCTCAAGTTTTTGTTGCTAAAAATACTATGGTTGACCAAGCTGCTGGGATGTTTAATGGAAGTCCGAATGAAAGAGCTATGAACATGCAGTCAGGAATGTTTAATAGAAGTATCGGTGGAAGGAACATGATTGTTTCTAATAATCCTGTGAATAAGACTTTTAAAAGGTTCAATACACAGAACAAACGAGTGTTGCATTGTGTGTTCTGTGGAATGCAAGGACATACTATAGATAGATGCTACAAGAAGCATGGATTTCCTCTTGGATATAAGGCAAAAAACAATAGAAGTATGAGTGGAATTATTCATCAAGCAAATGCTCGTGGTTGACACAAACACCGTTAGGAATCAAAGTAAAGAGAATGTTCAAATTGGTTCTACCATTGCTCGGAAATCAAGTTGCAAGCATTCAAAATCACTCTATTGATTCAATGGCTTCAAATTATGTTACACAAGAACAAGTACCAAGTACTTGTTAAATCTGATTCGAGTCTCAACATATTACACCTCATAACACCGCCATTTCTTCCATTCCTTCGCTTAATCAAGCTACCACATTAACAACTGATTTCTCAGCTTCTTCTCAATCAACTTAATGCACGGTATTTCTTCTTCCAGCTTGGATTTTAGACTCAAAGTGCTACAGATCACATATGTTGTGATATACAATTTTTCACTACTTCTTATCCTCGTAGAATATGTTTCGTTAAGTTGCCCACAGAAATATGGTTAAAGTCACACACATAGGCACAGTACAATTGACACCTCTTATTACTCTCTATAATGTTCTTTTAGTTCCTATGTTCTCCTGTAACTTGATATCATTATGCAAGCTCATTCAGCAACTCAATTGTGCTGTCATATTCAAACAAAATTCTTGCTTTCTTCAGGATCCTCATCATGGACAGATGATTGGATTAGCTAGAGAATCTTCAGGACTATGTTACTTTGATTTTTGTCAAACAAATGTTCATTCATTAGTAGCCTCGTGTTCTTTACAATAATGACCTCGTTGATCCATCTTTACTTTGGCATTTTAGACTAGGACATCTCTCTTCTAAAAGCATTTCAGTGATACACAAAACAAATACTCATGTTACTTTGCCAACTACTGATGTATTCTGCCCTATATGTCCTCTTGCAAAACAGCAGAGGCTGTCTTTTCCTTTACATGTTGGTGTATCCAATTCTATTTTTGATCTAATTCATGTTGACATTTGGGGTCCTTTTAATACTGTTACTGTTTCTGGTCATAAATACTTCCTTACCATAGTAGATGATTCACTACAGGAAAAATCGCGATTTGCGACGAATTTTTTGCGACGGCTTCAATACCGTCGCTAATAGCGACCAATTTGCGACGATTTTCAAACAAGTCGCGAGTTGACCAAAACTGTCGCAATTTGCGACGGTTTTGCGACGGCCAAAATACCCGTCGCAATTCGTAGCAAAATCGTCGCTATTTGCGAGGTTTTTGCGACGGTATTTATGCCCTCGCAAATTGCGAGGGTTTTGCGACGGCTATTTATTTTAAAAAAATATTTTAAAAAAAAATTTTTGAACGTCCATCGCAAAACCCTCGCAATTTGCGAGGATTTTGCGACGGCCAATAAACCCTCTCAATTTGCGAGGGTTTTGCGACGGCAAGTTATTTTTTAAAAAAATATTTTTAAAAAATTTTTTGAACATCCATCGCAAAACCCTCACAAATTGCGAGGGTTTTGCGACGGCAAGTAACCCTCGCAATTTGCGAGGGTTTTGCGACGACAAATTATTTTATAAAAAAATATTTTAAAAATTTTTGAACGTCCATCACAAAGTCCTCGCAATTTGCGAGGGTTTTACGACGGTAGTTAGCCCTCGCAATTTGCGAGGGTTTTGCGACGGTAATTTATTTTTAAAAAAAATATTTTTTTAAAAAAATTTTTGAACGTCCATTGCAAAACCCTCTCAAATTGCGAGGATTTTGCGACGGAAAATAACCCTCTCAATTTGCGAGGGTTTTGCGACGGCGATTTATTTTAAAAAAATATTTTAAAAAAAAATTTTGAACGTCCATCGCAAAACCCTCGCAATTTGCGAGGGTTTTGCGACGACAAATTATTTTTTAAAAAAATATTTTTAAAATTTTTGAACGTCCATCGCAAAGTCCTCGCAATTTGCGAGGGTTTTGAGACGGATTTTGGGCCCTTGCAATTTGCGAGGGTTTTGCAACGGTCAATATTTTTAACTAAAAAATAAATAAATGAAAAAATTTATAGAAAATCTCAAAACCCCAATTCGTCGCAAATTGTCCCAAATCCATCACTAATTGCGACGAATTTGCGAGGGTTTTACAACAAAATAGGGTTTTAATCTTTTTTTTAAAAAATTTTTCTTTATGTGTTTATGTGATGGTGTATTTTGACAAATTTACTGAAATATTTTTAATAACATGTCTCAATTAGTGTATTTTATTATAATTTTGTATATGTAATTATGTCATGTTATACACCTAATGTATTGCATAAGTAAATGTATATAGTTAATTATGTTATGTTATATACTTATTCTAATATATAAGTATATGTATATAATGTATATAAGTATCTATTTAGTTTAATATATATATATATATATATATATATATATATATATACTATAACATGTAGGTATATATATACATATGTCTAATTTTTTAATCTATCACTTTGATTAAGTAGTGTATAAAGTAAAATATATAAAGAAAAATAATTCAAATACTGTTATTATTGTTGATATCACTAAAAAAATGATGAAATTTATAATGTAGAGATCATTTTGTAATGTTCTTCGTTTCCTACATGTTAATATATATTATACTAATTTAGCTATGTATATACATATGTCCAATTTTTTAATATATCTATTTTGTTAAGTGGTGTATAAAATAAAATATGTAAAGAAAAACAATTCAAATACTGTTATTATTGTTGAGATCACTAAAAAAAATAGTGAAAATTATAATGTAGAGATCGATTTGTAATGTTATTCACCTCCAACATATTAATATATATTATACTATATAGTTATATATATACATATATCTAATTTTTTATCTATTTATTTGATTAAGTGGTGTATAAATTAAAATATATAAAGAAAAATAATTTACATAATAATAATATTATTAGAATCACTAAAAAATAATAAAAATTATAATGTATAGATCGATTTATAATGTTATTCGTATTAATTTATGAGAAATTAGTGAGGGTTTTATTTTTTCGTCACAAATTGCGACGAAATAGCTAGAAATTTAAAAAAAAAACTAAAATTTTCCAAAATTTTTCACTCCCTCCTTTTTTCCCCCTCCTTCTTCCCACATCCTTCTTCCTCCCCTTCCCTTTGCGCCGCCGCCATCTCTCCCCCCTCTCCCCGCCGGCGACCTCCCTCAACTCCCCCCATCCCGCGCCCCCTCCCGCAGCCGCCCCCATCCCGCGCCCCCTCCCTTATCCCGCGCCCCCTCCCTCAACTCCCCCCATCCCGCGCCCCCCCTCCCGCAGCGCCCCCCTCCCTCAACTCCCCCCGCCATCCCGCGCCCCACTCCCCGACGCTTCCACCCCCGCGCCCCCCTCCCTCAACTCCCCCCCATCTGCCCACTGTCATTGCTGTGCTACTGCTGTGCTATTGCTGAAGCTGATTCATTTGGGTAAGTAGTTAGAATTCATCTCTTGAGCTACTTCATTATCTTATAAACTAAGTCCATGTTGGGCGTATTTGCATTTCCCCGAAGCTTTGAAATTTGGGTGATTATTTGTGAATGAGCAGAGTTGGAATTGATGTATAAAAGTTGTATTGATGTTGGGGTTGAATTTGAGGAGATTGGGAGTGACATGATGGTGGTTTGATGTGAGATTATTGATTTAAATTTGGAATTGTGAACTGGAATTGCTCGAATTGTTAGTTGGAATTGTTGTCCTTTTTAAACATTCATGGTGTTTTGATCTGTACTTATATGTGATATACTTTGTACAAAGTGCATTCTTTTTTACCCCGTTATAAAAAAATTACTACTTTGATCAAATTATATGGGAACTATGTTTTAGCTATATAAACCCTTATAAATTAATTTGATTGGTTATGATGCCATAATAGAAAGGTTGATATCTGATTAGTTTAGTAATCTTATTACTTGATTATAATAATATATTAGTGTCTCTAGTGGAAGATTTAACTCTAGTAGAATGCTTTGAAGGCTCTTTTATGTGAGAAATCCGTTTCCTTAGATTATGAAGATGTAGGAGGTGCGTGTTGTTCATATAAATTGCCTTTGTGTTGAATTCAAATGTTGGATTCCCCGTGAGTAATGGGTGATTACTCCTCCTGGGTAATGGGTGATTACCCCTAGTTATCCTTTTATTTATTTATTTTTTTTGTATAAATGAATGATCTGTCTTTGTTGTTTGCAATTGCATTTTGATTGTATAATTTTGAGGTGGCCCCGTGCCCGGAAAATGTCCAATTACAGGGAGACTCTCGTCAAAATTTTTTTCAAAATCTGCCGCTATTTATCGTGGAGTAGAATAACTACCCGTGAGTAATGGGTGATTACTCCTCCTGGGTAATGGGTGATTACCCCTAGTTATCCTTTTATTTTATTTTTTGTATAAATGAATGATCTGTCTTTGTTGTTTGCAATTGCATTTTGATTGTATAATTTTGAGGTGGCCCCGTGCCTAGAAAATGTCCAATTACGGGGAGACTCGTCAAAAATTTTTTCAAAATCTGCCGCTACTTACTGTGGAATAGAATAACTACCCTTATCTTGGAGTGTATTATTCGATTGAGCATGAGTATATATCCCATAATAGCATTATTATTAAAAATAATATTGCTAATAAGAATAAGAATAGGACTAATGAAATGAGTAATAATAATAATAATTTCATAAATAGGTGGATGTTAATAATAGCAGGAATAATATACGTTATAGAGAGAGTTTAAACAAATATAAACATTGGAATGAAAATAAATAAAATGTTATTATTTAACCATCGGAATGTGTAAAATAAGAATATAATTAGCTTTAATATTATTTAATCTTAATCAAATTCCTCAAATTTCTCATTTATTTCCACATTTATTTTCACTCTTCAAATAATTGTACTTTTCACCTCAATTAAATGTAGAACTTGGTTAAAACGTAGATATTGAAGGTGTAATCGTATCCACGAGATAGCAATTGTAAATTCTATGTTTTGGACCTCTTTTTGTTAGATAATAGAAAGGAAAATGTAGTTATACTTCTCTTCCTTTTGTTTAATGGGTGATTTTAATTATTGAGTTGATTGTTCTTTTCTCTCATTTAGACGTCATGGAGAATCGTAGTTGGATGTATAGAAGGCACACTTCAGGTGTAAAAGGGATCACTATTGAATTTGAGGAAGGGGTTAAGGCTTTTTTGACATTTGCCTTATCAAATGCAACGTCAAGCGTAATTAGATGCCCGTGTGCAAAATGTAAGAATAAAAAGTATCTGGATCCAGCACAAGTTAAGCTCCACCTGTGGAAGTCTGGATTTGTGCCTAGGTATTACCGGTGGACATGTCATGGTGAGCCATTCGAGTGTCCCTCAAGTGTGTCTACCTCAATCCCGTAATTTGATTCACATCAAGAAAATCTGTCTCGCGAAATGGTCTTAGACGTAGCAGGACCTGACTTTCCCCCTGAAGCTCCATCAGCAGACCATTTTGAAGAGCCACCTAATGTGGAGGCACAAAGGTTTTACGATATGTTAAAGGTGGCATAGACTCCTATATGGGATGGATGCACACAACATTCGCAGCTTTCACTGGCTTCAAGGTTATTAAACATTAAGTCTGAAAATAACCTCTCGCGTAAAGCCTTTAACGATGTTGTGCAATTGATGAAAGAGGTTGTGCCTAGCAAGTAATACGATTCCCGATGATTTCTATCGGATGAAAAAATTAGTGGTCGGGTTGGGTTTGCCGGTACAAAAAATAGATGTATGCAATAATGGATGCATGCTTTACTGGAAAGATGACATGAATCGTAGAGAGTGTAAATTTTGTGGCCATCCTCGATATGCACAGAAAAAGGTTGGGAAGAACACAAGTAGAAGGGAAATTTCATTCAAGAAGATGTATTACTTCCCGATAACACCGAGGCTACAAAGATTGTATACTTCCAAAACAACAGCTGAACACATGAGACGGCATGGAGAGAGCAGATCGGAGAAAGGCACCATGAGTCACCTTCGTGATACTGAAGCATGGCAACACTTTGATCGAATGCATCCTGAGTTTGCAAAAGAAGTACGAAATGTCAAACTTGGTTTATGTACAGATGGATTCTCACCATTTGGGATGTCAGGTGATAGGACGAATTCGAACTCGATTCCTTACTTCTGAAGAATTCGTTGCAGCAAAAATTTATATGTTGCTTAATTATGGTGAAGTGCAACCATACATTGAGTACGAGCTACTACTTCATACATTTTATACGATAAACGATACCTCATAATGATTTTGACTCATTCAATCTAATTCTAATGCATTACAGGGCATTCACGGCACACTTACGAAGTCTGGCTCCGACTATATCAGAGATAGAAATCAATAGAAGAATCAGCCTTGAATTTGCAGAATGGTTTAGTGGATATGTAAGTCTCATAAGTTAATAACTTGCATTTGGAACTCCATTGGGGATTCAATGGAGTTTCGTAATGCTATAACTTTCATAATTACGAGGTTAACTTGTCTAATGTTTTTTAGGTACAAGATTCAGAAAATATGGTTACAAATGAATGCTTGAGGAACTTTGCTTGGGGTCCGTCAAGGCTAGTGAAATCATATAGTGGGTACATAATTAATGGTTACCGATTTCACACTAATGATTATGCGGAGGGAAAGAAAACAGTTAATAGTGGTGTTTGCGTGAAAGGGATTGGAAATGACGCATCGAGACCTCGATTACTATGGAGTGTTAAATGAGATTATTGAAGTGCAATTTCTTGGTAATCCACAAGCAAAGCATTGTTCTTTTTAAATGTCACTCGGTTTGATCAAACATTGAATCGTGGTACCGTGGTACATCCGCAAGTATAATCTTGTAGAAATTAACCACAAAAGGAGCTATGCTAACTATGATCCATTTGTTCTAGCTCAACAAGCTATCCAAGTGTATTATGCATCATATCCAGGGAGTAAGAGGCCAAGATCTGATTGGTTGGCAGTTTGCAAAACCAAAGCTCGACATATAATAGATGCACCCGTGGTTGACAGAGCTTATCAAGAAGAAGTAGATGCTATTGACGAAGTCAGCATATCGTTATTTGTTGATCTTGGTATTCTGACGCATGAGAATGGTATGAGTGAAATGTTGGATGTTCATGATGAGGCTATAACAGCAAGGGAAAATTCTCCTATAAATGAAGAGGAAGAAGATGAATGGGAAACGAATAGCGATACCTCAGTAGATGATGATGAGTCTGTATCGGAGAATGATTCTAGTGAATAGGCCTGATTTCAATTCATTTACAAATAATATAGTTAATGGTGAGGGAATCCCGAAATCTATTGCATCATTACTATCCCATGTCAAATTTTAATTTACAATTTATTTGTTACTTGAATCTACATGCCTTGAATCTTTTAATTTTTATTATTTTAAATTCCATCACATACAATTTTGTTTCACAATTTTGTCTAATTGTCGGGAATCTCATCTCCTTCTTTTTTTTGGCAGAATCTTTCGTTTAGACTAGTATAGCCCGGAGGATTTTTGTTATTCCTTATTATATTCTTTTGTGGTGTAAACAACAAGGTAGTTTATTTATTGTATTGTTGCTGTATTGACAGACAATTCACAAGGACAGAGGCATTTATAATTTTTAGCTTGATTTTAACTATATCTAACATTTTAATTGGAACCCCGTGAGTGATGGGTGATCATTCCCCGTGAGTGATGGGTGATCATTCCTCTTGGGTAATGGGTGATTACCCCTAGTTATCTTTTGAATTTTTCTATATTTAAAAGATCTGTCTTTGTTGTTTGTAACAGCGTTTTGGTTGTCAAATCTTGAGGTGGCCTTGTGCCTGGGAAATATCCAATTATAGGGGAGACTCTGTCAATTTTTTTTTTTAAAATTCAATTTACAAGTACAATGTTTATTTTGACATATCCATCATTATCATACATATTATTGTATTACTTTAAACTAGCGAATAGATATAACGTTTCAATGTTATTATTCTTTTATCATTTTTATTCACGGTTATTTACATCATTCTTTTGGAGTGGGCTTCGTCTTTATTGGTTACTTATTTTTCTTTTTTCATCTCCTTTAGCAATGTCTTCTAATGAAGGATCATTGAGGGAGGGGAGTCAGGAGGGTCAGGAGCCTTATACTCCATCCCCTACTCAGCTACAAAGGCTTTTAGTGCCTCGTTCATTACATGGCTCTATTGGAGATGAGGGAGTACCATCCCCAGCTTTTCAATCATCCGCTACTTCAGCTTCGCATTCTGTTGGGTTGCAAGTTACGGACTCCCGACCTTGGATTGTTCCACGGGGAAATGGGTAAGTAACATATTCATACTTTGTAAGATGTTGATTATTAGTTCAATTATTATTATTATTATTTTTGAGATTAACATAACTATATTGTACATTGTCATTGCACCAAAAATAGGTTCGCCGGCTCGGACAAATATGTCCGAGAAATTTCAAATATAATACAAAGCAGTATTTCATCGGTTCGTATCCGACATACACGCACGTCCCGATAACCATGCGAGACTTATGGTTTCAAGAATTTGGGGTAAGCAATTTTTGAGTATTTTTTATCGTTTAAGTACTATGTTATATGTTAATCGAAATCTTAATCATGATCATGCGTAAATATTTTCGGAGGAGGGAAGAGTATGCTTCGCTAATTCGATCAACTTGGGAAAAGAAGTGTCGGACGCGATTTTCTGGACATAATGTCTAGGTTGAGGAAGAGGGATGATTGGGTATGTCCTCATTGGATAGAGGCACAGTATTGGAATGACATTTGCGAGTACCGGAGATCGTAGAAGTATCGAAGCTCTCATCCACCAACAAAAAGAATCGTGGAAATAGCCGCACCCATACCGGAGGGTCTATTTCGTTCACGTAACACGAGGACCGTTTGGTAATTCACCTTCACTTAATTAATTATTATTCTAAATTGTTTTGATTACAAATTTATGTAAGATTGTAATAATTACATTTTGTTAACATAAATGTAGCGGGCCAAGGAGGGGAGTTCTTTTAGCTACACGGACATGTTTGAGACATTACATGTCTTTCGGAGCGGGCCATAAAAGGGTCGGCTTTGTCGATGAGCGATCTCGCCGTACATTGGTCCTATATAGATTAAATATGTTGAAATTCTTTATACTCGTGTGGAATTTGTATTTTATTTTGATAATTACTATTGACAATTCTTTTTTTTTATTGTTTTTTAGGATGAGGTGCGAAATCTCATACGTAGCACTCCTCAATCCGAGTCTAGTGACTTCAGAACTCGTTGTTCCTTTTGATGAAAAAGCCATGTTTGTAAAGGCACAAGGCGGGTTCAAAAGGGGACGAGTTTTTGGGTTAGGCTCGTAGGCGACACATGTTCGAACTAGATTGTCTCAAAGTGGATCGCATGCATATTCCCCTACACCAGCTTGATATTGGACATCTAGTAGAGCAAAGGGTTCAACAAGCCGAGCGGAGATTCAATCGACAAATAGACTTGTATCGGGACTTCATGAGGCAACAACGATATTACATTTGGTGGTTGGATGGCAGCTATGTCGGACAAGATGGGTATTCCCGCACCATCTATGCCATCCATAGAGGAGATAGAAGCGCGCATTGCGGCTGCTAATGTCGAAGATAAAGATCCAAATGCCGACGATGGATTTGATCCAAATTGATGAGCACCCGGCCCACGTAGGGACTCTCGTTCCCCTCCTCCACCCCCTTCCGCACTGCTCCTTCATTACTTACATAGACTTTGTTATATTTATTTTTATACTCTTTATACACTATTACTTATTTTTGTGAATTATTTTACTTTTTTAGATACTTATTATGTATTTTATATTATATTATATTTTAGTATTTTAATTATATTTATTCGGGCTTATTTTTAATTTTTTATAGTATTTTTTTGGATTATGAACATAGTTTTGGCATTTATTTGTATAGTATTTCAGGGTTGATTTATAGGGAATTAATAATTTAAAATAAATATAATAATAAAAAAATAAAAAATTATTGCAAATTCTCGCAAAACCGTCGCAATTTGCGACGGTTTTGCGAGGGTCCAAACCGCGGTTTGCTTAGGCCCTCGCAAAACCGTCGCAATTTGCGAGAGTTTTGCGAGGGCCACGGCTTGGGCCCTCGCAAAACCCTCGCAATTTGCGACGGTTTTGCGAGGGTCACGACTTGGGGGTTAATTCTCCCCTCGCAAAACTCTCGCAATTTGCGAGGGTTTTGCGAGGGCACAAGGTTAGCCCTCGTAAAACCCTCGCAAATTGCGACGGTTTTGCGAGGGTCATGACTTGGCGGTTAATTCTCCCCTCTCAAAACCGTCGCAATTGAGGGTTTTGCGAGGGTCATGACTTGGGGGTTAATTCTCCCCTGGCAAAACCCTCGCAAGTTGCGAGGGTTTTGCGAGGGCTACGGCTTGGACCCTCGCAAAACCCTCGCAAATTGCGACGGTTTTGCGAGGGTCATGACTTGGGGGTTAATTCTCCCCTCGCAAAACCGTCGCAATTTGCGAGGGTCCAAACCGTAGCCCTCGCAAAACCCTCGCAAATTTGAGACGGTTTTGCGAGGGCACAAAGTCGACCCTCGCAAAACCGTCGCAATTTGCGACGGTTTTACGAGGGTCAATGTTTTTCGTCGCAAAACCGTCACAAAATTTGTTCCTTTGGTGAAGTTTGGCCAAAAAATATTCGTCGCAAAATCCTCGCAAAACCGTCGTAAATAGCAACGAATTTTTTTGTCCCTCGCAAAACCGTCGCAATTTGCGACGGTTTCCCATGGCCGTCGCAAATTGCGACGTCATTTTTTTGCGACGGCTAAAACCGTCGCAAAAACGGTCAGCGACGGTTTTGCTTGGGTTTTTGGCCGTCGCAAATGGCGATTTTTCCTGTTGTGATTATAGCAGATTTACTTGGGTGTTTTTGATGAAACAAAAATCTGAAGTGAGTTCTTTGCTTCCAACTTTTGTCACTTATGTTAATACACAATTTGATACAAGGGTTAAAGTTTTAAGATCATATAATGGTCTTGAATTTCAGCTCAAAGATTTTTATCAATCCAAAGGAATCATACATCAAACATCTTGTCCTTATACTCCTGAACAAAATGGTATAGCTGAAAGAAAGCATCAACACATTCTTAATGTGGCCAGAGCACTTAGATTTCAGTCTCAAGTGCCTTTGGTTTATTGGGGATATTGTGTTCAACATGCAGTTTATTTGATCAATCTTACTCCTTCATCCATCTTGAAAGGAAACACTCCTTTTGAATGTTTATATCAAAAACCTCCTGATTACAACTCTCTTAGAGTGTTTGGCAGTCTAGTCTATGCTTGTACTTTGATTCCTCATAGACACAAATTTGACTCTAGAAGTAGGCCTTGTGTTCTTCTAGGTAATTCTCACACCACAAAGGGATACATTTTACTTGATTTCTTTTCCAGAGAAATATTCATCTCTAGAAATGTGTCCTTTCTAGAATCACATTTTCCTTTTCTCAATCTTCCTACTAAATCTACCTCTTCCTCATCTTTACCTATCTTACCAGTTCCTTTTTCTTCCTCCTTACCTAATTCCTCTACTACTGATCCTGCTACCATATCTCCCCCTCATTTTCCTTCATCAGCTCAGCCACTACGCAGGTCTACTCGCACATCTACACCACCTGCATATCTTTCTGATTATGTTTGTTCTCATGTTCATGCACACACCAGTTCCCATATTCTTCCTTCCCTTGAGTTTTCTTCTGTTTTTGTGAGTAACTCCTCTATTCATATTGAACCTAAACACTATTTTGAAGCTGTGCAATCAGCAGAGTGGTGTAAAGCTATGCAATCTGAGATTTCAGCTCTGGAAGCCAATCATACTTGGCATTTTGTTCATTTGCCCCCTGGCAAAACGGCTATTGGTTGCAAGTGGGTGTATAAAGTTAAATATAAGGCAGATGGTTCTATAGATCGATATAAGGCTCGACTAGTTGCCAAAGGTTATAATCAACAAGAAGGCATTGATTTCTTAGATACCTTTGCTCCTGTTGTTAAGATCACTACTATTCGTTGTATGCTTACTCTTGCTGCCATTCATAAGTGGCATATACATCAGCTTGATATTAATAATGCCTTCCTCCATGGAGACTTGTATGATGAAGTATATATGGTTTTACCACCTGGTTTTTCTTCATCCAATCCTAATTTGGTTTGCAAACTAGATAAGTCTCTATATGGACTTAAACAGGCCAGCCGCCAATGGAATGCTACACTCACCACTCATTTGCTTTCCCTTGGTTTTGTTCAGTCTAAATGTGATTACAGTCTTTTTTTTAAACATGAATCTGGCTTATTCATTGCACTTCTAGTATATGTGGATGATGTCCTTGTAATGAGCAATCAGTTGGAGGTCATCATCGACATTAAAGCCAAGCTTCATACTGAGTTTCAGATCAAAGATTTAGGTGAGCTGCATTATTTTTTGGGACTTGAGGTCCACAGAAATTCTGATGGCATTTCCTTATCACAGCACAAGTATATTCTTGATTTATTGACTACTCATGGCTATCTAGATTGTAAGCCAGTACAAACACCTTTGGATTGCAAGCAAAAATACTATGCTGGTGATTCTGAACCTTTCCCTAATGCTTCTCTCTATCGCAGCATTATTGGTAGACTTTTATATCTTACTCACACAAGACCTGATATTTCTTTTGCTGTTCAACAACTTAGTCAATTTTTGGGGGCTCCTACTGTCTTACATATGCAGGGTGTTTACAGAATTCTTCGCTATCTTAAGGGTTCTATTTCTTTTGGCCTCGTTTTTCTCTATCGCCAATACACTCCGATTCATGACTTGATGTCGATTCCGATTAGGCGAGCTGCCTTGATACTCGAAGATCTGTTACTGGCTTTTGTGTTTATCTTGGTGATGCTCTCATTTCATGGAAATCTAAGAAACAAACAGTTGTTTCTCACAGCTCTGCTGAGGCAGAATACCGTGCTTTAGCTCAAGCCACTTGTGAATTACAATGGCTTCTCCAACTGTTTAAAGAACTTCATTTTGTCTGCCCCTTACCTGTTCCTCTTTTTTGTGACAACAGAAGTGCTATTTCTTTAGTTGAAAACCCCATTTTCCATGAACGTACTAAACACATTGAGATTAATTGTCATTTTCTTCGTGATCTATTTCAATCCGGATGTATCAAACCCCTTCCTGTTTCCTCTTCAGTCCATTTAATTGATATTTTACTAAGTCTCTCCCTCCTGCCTCCTTTCACCTTCTTTTATCTCATCTTGGTGTTTTGTCTTCATCCGGCTTGCAGGGGGATGTTAAGATACAGAAGCAGACTGAAGAAGCTCAGAAGCAGACTGAAGAAGCTCAGCCACGGCATTATTGGAATCCTGGATAGTTAAGGTGTTGGTTTGTCCAGCTAGATAGTTAGTTTGTACAGCTAGCACTCCATTGTATTTATTCATCACATTTGATATTGTTTTGAGTCCATTTTTTTTGTATATATATATATATATATATGGACCTTATGTACATTTCTGTACTACAATGAAATCCATAAATTTCCAGATTCCTCTTTTGCTCTACACATTACTTCTTCTTCTTTGGCTGTGAGTTGTGTTGATGAATTTCTTCAACTATTAAATTTTCCATCATCTTGCCATACTTCCTCAACAATCAAGAACACTTTGTAAATATATTCGCCGCTTTGTTCATAATTTGTCTAGTATAAAAATTATATAATATCTCTACTATTTAGTGTTTATTATTATATTCTTAAAAATACATTACTCGGTGCATGATTTGTCACGATTTCTAATAATATATTATTTACCAATAATAGTAGATATAATGGATTTGGCACGAACAATTATAAATATCTATCACGATTACATGAAAAATAATCACAATTGTATGAGTGTCGTTCACAATTTTGTGAATATCATCTATGATTTGTACAACGTCATATTGCATGAGTATCACTTATGATTGCATAAACAATATTTACGATTTGATAAACAAGTTTCAATATAGTAAAAATGTTGTCATTCCACTAATTTTTTCTTTTACGTATAGCTATTTTTATTATTGTCAAATTCTTTTTTTTTTAATTTGAATTGTAAAATGACCATATAATTTTCGTACTGAAATTGCACGGTCTCTAATCTAGATATAATTACAAGAATATTATAGTAGTAAAAGAGTCATAATTGATAATGAAAAGAGACTTAAATCACTTGTAATGAAATATTCTGGGGTTCATGGCAGGTTTCCCAAAAAAAATTATAGTTTTGAAATACTTTTTCTCTGAAAATTGAAACGATTTACAAAGTAAAATATTTGGACTAAAACTCAATCCAAATGTAGAAAGTACAGCATATCTTTCACCACGTAAACAAGGAAAGGCAGCTCACACAAAGCATCAAAGGTTCATTATTTACATGAGTAGAAGTATCACATCAATAAGCATATATGTGCAAGAGGCCATGATTGGCAGATAATGATACACCAATAATAGGCCTCAGAACTCTTATGCTGGCTTAATTTATCAAGAAGCGCTACCATTTTGCAGCTTGAAATGAGGGAGTGAAGCGTAGCCATCGAACCCTCTAATACTATAGTATTCGATGTACTCATCCAGTGTCACAGCTCGATAAATAGGGGGATTTTCATCAGACAACAACTCCTTGATTGGTCCATATAGTTGAGAAGTGTAGCCGTGCCCTATATTTGCCCTCAAAAAACCCGCACAGTTAATTCTAGGTCCAACATCACTGGACAGCGCTCTGTGAGTCACACTCTTGAATTTATCGTTCGAGCAAATCTGCATTGATGGGACAAAGAAACTTTGTACCGTTGATCTCTTGCTCGAAAAAAAAAAAAAATGGGAGAAAGAAAATAGAAAATACGGAACAATATTGGTCGTTAGCATTTTTATCACCTAAACATTATTGCTTCTCTTTTCAATGACATTCAATTAAATTTACTTGTAAAGACATATAAATTAAGAAAAACTCTCTAGATCGATGAATTTTTAAAGTAAAATGATTAAACAATCCTTCTTAATTCTTCAAAAAAACATCTTAAACAATGAATGTTTAGTTTGAGTAGGATAATAATAACAAAAGTAGAATTAAAAAATATGATAAATGTATCTTTAAATCTCTAACACAATATATAATTTGCACAAAACAAAAGAACTTCAAATGTGATGAGGAAATTCAACAGGACAAAGTAGCTTAGGTGAGTCTTCCGTTTAATTTATCCCTCAGGCATTTGACCATACGTTTAGGTATGGATTATGACTATTATTTATGAAGTTTGATCCAATGATTTTCTTGGACTTACTTGAAACAAATCTCCCAAGTTGACACTTAGGGCACCAGGAGTGGGAGGAACGTCAACATATTCGTTCTCATAAAGCACCTGAAGTCCTCCAATTTCATTTTGTAGGAATACGGTTAGGAACCCAAAATCCGTGTGAGGAACAGAAGCCATAGTCAAATCTGGTTCTGGACAAGGAGGCGCATAATGCGCTTTAAAGTAAAGACCCTCATTACAGCCCATGTCTCGCAAATAATTTTTGTCTAGTCCCAGAGATTCTGAGAGTAATTCATACAGGGTAAGGCCAACTCGCTGTAGCTCTTTCCCGTACTCATCCATGTTACCTCTGCAATAGAATGGTAGCAGATTAGATCCGTTTTTAATCTTGCATGCATGGGATTTTACTGCTTACTAGGGAATGAAGTTTGTTTTCCACTTACGTACCTCAACAGCTCAGGTAGTTCTTCCCGGCCGCTGTGATCAACAGGAGCTATTTGGCAGAGAAAAGTGTCTTTCCAGGTGGCTTTTGATGTATTATACAGGAAGAAATTGCTGCTGAAAATGACCCTTTTCGTGATATCACGGCTGTAGTATTGTCTTTTTATCTCAGGATCTTGTTCGTGGAACTTGATAATGGCTTCGATGGTCTTCTCCATCAGAGGAAAAGGAATTCCATGGTTCACAACCTGAAAGAAACCCCATGTTTCGCATGCATCGCGAAGTTTGTTGATGATCTCAGCACGAAGTGCTGGATCCTGGCTAGCACCATCAACTCCAATGTCTATAATTGGAACCTGATAGCTGGATTTGGGTTTCTTAGATTTATTCTCCTCAATGACGCTCTCATGGATAAACATTTGTGGGATCTTTTTGATCCCTGAATCATACAGTCCCTTAACTCCAATCATTGATTCATCAAAAGCTATCTTTTCCCTTTCGGAGTCTTTTCTAGGTGTGCTCAGCCACTGAGTTGGCCTGTCACATCTAATTGTCATCTTCTTCACCGTCGCCATACGCAGTGATCTGTGAAAGCTGCCATTGCAGCCTTCAACAGATCTGAGCAGCGGGGAAGATGACAAGGAGAAAGATAAGACTGCTGAGACCATTTTGAAGTTGTGAGACTTAAGCAAAGATAAGGAAAGAGATCGAAAAGAACAGGGGAGTTGGCTCTGCCTTTTCGTTTCTCTTGTGCAGGCAAAGAACAAGGCTTCTGTAGGACCATTTTATAGAGCTGGAGGAAGTCAAGTTCCTTTCTGACGGAGAAAGCATATCCAATGTATTTGGATTGAAATTATTTTTAATTTTTTTAAAAATATAAATATAATTTTAAAATTTTTAAAAAATTATAATTTCAAAGAGTTTATAAAATTATATTTTTCATTAGAGATTCCAATCCAGAGTAAAATAAAGATAATGTATTAGCAAGAATGTCAGACGATAAAGAAGCTATCATATTTTATTTAAGTTGGGCTAATGTCTTAATTTATGGGACTACATAATTTGGGACATGAACCAACAAGATGCCTTAGCATTGTTTTCTAATAGTAGAGTATCTATCAGTTTCTACCCCCGCACCTCAAAATTTATTAGAATTTTATAATTTGTTCAAGAAAAATTAAAGTTTTTTAAAAAATCTATTAAATTTTTATATTTTATTAAAAATTTTTTAAAAAAATTATAATATTATTCTCTAATATATATATATATATATATATATATTTTTTTATATGACTTTCCTCTCAACTACAAGTTTGTAGTTCTGTTCTATTCTTGAACTTATAATAACTTATGAATACAGTTGTCAAGATTGAAGAAGTTAATTCAGTATAATATTTTTTTTTTCAGAATAGTTGCAAATTACTCAAAAATATTCAAATTTAAAATAATATAAAATAGTATAATAATATGGAATAAGAATTTGGACGTTCATTATTTAGTATAGAGTCTTAGCAATTTTTGTGTATTTTAATTTTATGTTCTCCTAGAATTAAACTCTTGTAAGTAGAAAGTTTTACCCTAAAAAAATAATGAAAAGATAATTTTTTTAAAAAAAAACATCATTTTTTATGTACTCTATCCCATTTATTGAATTTTAAAATTTTAATACATTTTATTTTATAAATAAATCTAAAATAGAAAAACAAAAGTACTGAAATATTCATACAAAATATTTATATTAAATAAAGAATAAAAATGTTAATATTTTATAAATAAAAATTTCTTTATATTAAATTTATTTTTCATAAAACTTTAAAACAAATTTTTAAAAAAAGAATTGCAATTCAAATTCACATTCAATTTTATATACGGACAGGACTGATTTAATTAGGAAAAGGGCGTCCCCCCCCCCCCACCCCCGGCCTACACACACACACACACAAAAAAACTCCCAAAAGTTTTTAAAAATTTTGTAATTTATTTTTAAAAAATTAAAAAATTCTTTAAATTTTTATATTTTATCCTCTTAAAAAATATTTAAAAATTATAACATTATCTCTTTAAAATAACTTGTCAATCTCCTAACTCTAACTTTCTAATTTCGTCCCAGTAAACCTATTGGGGAAAAAAGATCATGTTAATCAAACAGGTGATTTGCTTATATGAACGAACATGTTAATCAAATAGATGATTAATTTTATGTTTTGGTTTATGAACATAATAATCTCTTTTTTCTTTCCTTTTTCCATATTTGTTTTCATAAAATGGGATCCCAAACGTGGCCAAAGTACATATAACGCACAATACCAAGAAATTGACACGCGTTGGGTACGTTAGAATGAAATAAAATAAAATGATTTTTTATTTAAAATCACTTTCCAACCAAAATAGGTTAGAAAATCTTACCATTCCATATTTGAAAGGAAAATCTAGACTGGAATGATAATTTATTTCTGATATTTGGTAGAACTATTTTTTAATGTCAGAATTGGATGAAATTTAACCTAATATGACCTAAATGTTCTATTATATGATATTGTTCGAACATAATCAATGTTAGTTTGTTTTGAATTTCCTTTTTCAATTTAAGTGAAAAAATTATTTAAATATTATGTTTTATATACTAGCAAGTAATAAAAATTTCATCAAATAAAAATACTTTCATATAGACTATTTAGCAATTATTTTTTTGTAACCCTAGCTAATCCAAATAATTTATAATATACTTAACATTCTACCAAAATAATAAATTTATACCATAGCATTAAATACTATTAAAAATTTATAAGTAAAACTACAAAAATATTATTATATTATTTGAAAAGTTAAGAGTAAAATAATTTTAAAACTTTTTTGATGGTGCCAACCTCTCTTGTAAAATACCTTTCATCAAGTTATTAAATAGAAAGATTTTTCTTAGTTTAATTTAAACAACCAAATATTAGAATGAAAAGAAAGAATAGAAGGACAATTCTAACATGCCGAATATAGTCTACCTAGTATGTAATAAGACATTTTTTTTTTTTTATTTACATGGGGTGTCTAGACCTTTGGCCCGACTATTCCCCATGGGCTTGGAGGGCCACCATGTAAATCCCCCAGTGTGTCCGCGGCAGGAATTGAACCAGCGACCGGGAGGAAGCTAGGAAGGTTGCTAGGCTGAAATCCCAACTCGCCCACAGCCCGCGGACATTCTTGAAGAAACTAAAATGAAGAGAGATACATACTCTTAGGATGAAATTTTAAAAATGTCAACTTAGTAATTTATTTAATGAACACTATTCTTATCACTACAAGAAAAATTTTCATTTGCGATGATTTTTTTGCGATGGCTACTGTACCATCGCTAATTAACGACGATTTTGCAATGACAACTGAAGAAATCTTGAGTTGACTAAAACCGTCACAAAATCCGTACAATTTGTGACAGTTTTACCACGGTCAAAATGTCCATCGCAATTCGTAGCAAAACCGTCGCCATTTGCGAGGGTTTTGCAATAGCTAGAATGCCCTCGCAAATTATTGAGGGTTTTGCGACGATTAATTTTTTTTAAGAATAAATTATTTAAACAAAAAAATTTGTTACAGCCATTGCAAAATCATTGCTAATTATTGGAAAATCTTCACAATTAGCAATGATTTTGCAATGGACTTTTTATATTTTAAAAAATTAAAAAAAAAAAGAAAAGTCTAATTGGTGGACCGTCGCAAAACCCTTGCAAATTTGTGAGGGTTTTGCAACGGTTGATTATTTTTAATGAAAAAATATATAAAAGAAATTTTTTTGGGAAGTCCGTCGTAAAATCTTTGCAATTAGTGACGCTTTTGCAACAAACTTTTCATAATTAAAAATAAAAAAAGAAAAGTGTTTTTGGTTGAACCTTGCAAAACCCTCGCAAAATTGCGAGGGTTTTGCGATGATTGATTATTTTTAATGATAAAATGTGTAAAAGAAATTTTTTTAGAATATCCGTTGCAATATAGAAATTTTCATATTTAAAAATATAAAAAAGAAAAGTCTAGTTGGTTGACCGTCACAAAACCTTCGCAAATTTGCGAGGGTTTTGCAACGGTCGATTGTTTTTAATGGTAAATGTGTAAAAGAATTTTTTTTTGGAATGTTCATCACAAAATCCTCGCAATTAGCGAAGGTTTTGCGACGGACATTTCATAGTAAAAAATATAAAAAGAAAAGTCTTGTTGGTTATCCGTCACAAAACCCTCGCAAATTGTGACGATTTTGCGACGGTTAATTATTTTTAATGATAAATTGTGTAAAAGATTTTTTTTTTTTTTTTGGAATGACCCTTGCAAAATTTTGGCGTGGCATTTTTCATATTTAAAAATAAAAGAAGAAAAAGCCTAGTAAGTTGACCGTCGCAAAACTTTTTTCTTTTTTTATATTGCGAGGGTTTTGCGATGGTTGGTTGTTTTTAATGAAAAGAAATGTTTAAATGAATTTTTTTTTTTTGAATATCCATCTCAAAACCCTTGCAATTTGTAATAATTTTGCGACGGACTTTTCATATTTTTTTTAAAAAAGAGAAAAGTCTAAGCCATCACAAAACCCTTGCAAATTTGTGATGTTTTTGCTATGAAATTTTAAATTTTAAATTACCGCCTTTTCTTAGGTAAAATTTTAGGGTTGAAATTTTGAATTTTTGCACAGAATGAAGTGAATATTTTTTGCCACCAATTTTTTTGAATTTTTGCACAGTGAAAATTTGAATACCCTAATTCGTCGCAAATCTGTTACTAATTGCGATGAATTTGCTTCTTCTCTCGTAAAACCCTCGCAACAAAATAGGGTTTTCATCTTATATTTTTCATCTCCCCCCCCTCCCCCTAGAGCTAGCCGAAATTCCTCTCCATTTCCTCTGCCATTTTTCTTTTCTTTCTTCTCCTACCTAAAATCACAGCCTTCCTCTTGCTCTTCAAGCTGATCGAACAGCTTGAATGTTCTCCACCATTCCACCAAAAAACACCAAGCACCCACTCCTCCTCTTGGATTGCATCCATTCACCACAAGTAAGGCTCATTTCTTGAAAATTTGAATATCAATTTTAGTGGCTTTGAAGCTAAAAGACAAGGTAAACACTTCCATTACCTCTCTATTTTCTTACAACAGCAAAAGAAAAACAGCCATGCTCATGCTCGTATCTTGTCTTTGTATTTCCTTGGAAACACTCCTTAAGAGAGAGAAGTGCTTGAAGAACACACCTTTACCTTGCTATCTCTCTGATAGGAATCAAATTAGGCATGAAGGCCATTTTTAAGAAGGAGGAAGAAGGACAAAATCATACTTCACCATGGGTAAGAGCAACATTCAAGAGGAGTCAACGGAGTTTTCAAGATAACAAATTCAACAAACCCAGGTCCAAGAAGATTGTGAAGAGATGGATGGAAAAGAAAGGGCCAAAAGATGAACAACAAAAGCAACAATCTATGTAGAGAATCAAGCCAACCTTTAAACAAGGATTGAAGGCCAAAGGAGTATCAAGAAGGGCTCAAGACGACCAACGTTTCATTTGAAAGATCAAGAAAATACACAGAAATGGAATAGAGGTTCAAGGAGTAAGTTTTGAAGTGCAACAAAATAGCGGAGGATACCCAGAGTCTACCCGGCGTCGGTCAAGAGTGAAAGCCCCAACGCCGGCCCTAATTTGGCGACAAATAGTCGTTGGGCAGATTACACCTGGCGTCGGGTCTAGTCTTTGGATCCGGCACCAGGTCCATTCGAGTTCGTCCTTGAATTTTAGCTATTTTTCATGCATATTTTTTTGCCTTTTTACTTGTAATTTAATTTTCACGTTTTTTATTATATATTTACTTATTTTAAGGCATGTAATATGGCCTAAAAACTTGTATTAAGGCCATCTAATTTCTATACTTTGTTTGCTAATTAGATAGGGCAATTTGGGGCATATAAATACCCTATTATAACCTCTTTTGTATCAGATTTGTGAATAGAGTGTTTCAGAATTGATTTACAGTTGATAATTTAAAATAAATGCAATAATAGAAAAATAAAAAAATTCATCGCAAATCATCGCAATTTGTGAAGATTTTGCAAGGACTAAGTTTTGGGAACAAAAAATCCCTCTTAAATTGCTACGGTTTTATAAGGGCCACGACTTTGGTGAAAAATTTCCTTGTAGGGCCAAGTTTTGGGAACAAAAAATCCCTCACAAATTGAGTGGATTTTGCGAGGGTCACGGCTTTGAATAAAAAATTCCCTCGCAAAACTCTTGCAATTTGCGAGGGTTTTGCGAGGGCCATGTTTTGGGAACAAAAAATCCCTCCCAAAACCCTCACAATTTGTGACAATTTTGCGAGAGCCAATTTCTTTAATGTACAAAGACCCTTGCAATACTGTCGCAATTTGCGAGGATTTTGTAATGGACTTATGCATTTCGTCGCAAAACGATAGCAAATTTTCTACTTCATCGAACTTTAACCAAAAATACTCGTCGCAATTTGCTACGATTTGTTCTTGTCCTCGCAAAACATTCGCAAATAGTAATAGTTTGTCTTGGCTATCGCAAATAGCGAAGCCATTTTTTGTGACGGCCAAAACCATCGCAAACCCAATTTGCGACGGTTTTTGACCATCGCAAAATGACAAATTTCCTGTAGTGTATTGGATGTGAATGTTCAATGCATCCCTTGGCATAAGATATCCTAATGTAACAAATTAAACAACCAAACTATTTGTTACTTGTCTTCAACCAGAAGAGGCTTATATGGTGAGAATCAAATATGCTCTTATTTATTCACGTCTCAATTGCATATTTATTTCTTTTTCTTTTTATATTCGTCAGTAAATATTCAAAAATAAATTCTTTTTTATTGTAATTGCGTATATAGTTTTCAAAACATATACGCAATAAAATAGAAATACATTGTGTTACAATCTTGCTTAAGAGTTTATAAAGGTAAATGCTTTTGTTATCCGAAACTCAATATTCATATCTTATTTTGAAATGTTTAAAAACTAATATATGTTTATTTTATTAAAATAAATATAATTTTTATTTAAACTTTCACAATAATATCTATTTAATTAAGAGATACAAGCTTCACATCAAAATCATGGGGTTTCGATGTACGGGTTTTATGGATTTGAATTCTCCCACCTTTATTTTTTAATTAAATAAAGGCATTAATAAATGTATACTAAATTTGTAGAGTAAATGTTTTGTTGTACCAAATGTTCCAACACAAAGAATGGCGAAGAGTTCATGCTCGTAGAAGTAAAAAAATGAGTAGAGTATTCTCTTCTTGGTGTACAAAAGATATATTAATAAGGAGAAAATTCCCAATTGTCTTCTCGAGCCAAGGGATTAATAGGATGGTCAATAGGTCGGGTATATTTAAATCCGATCCGACCCAAAATTCGTTTATAATAAGTTTGGCATAACTATTTTATTATCTGACTCAACCCGAATATGTAAATATGTTTATCCATTTAGTCTATATAATTGAGTCCGAGCACGGATATTATAGTTTTGAACTTGTTTATCTGATTAATTTAAATATTATATAAAATATATATTATAATGTATTATATTATTTATTATTATATAATATTTTATTTTTATAAAATATATATTATATTATATATTATTATATTTTCGGGGGTGAAGTATATATATCTAATTTGGATCTGATACTCGTGTCTTCAAAAATAAATATTCTTAAATCATATCTGACGAGTATTCGAGTCGAGTTAGATAGGGTATATAATATTCTTAATCAGGTTGGTCCAGAACAGGGGTGACTAGACCCCGACCCGTTTCCACCCCTAGTGAATAATGCTCCAATTCTCCCATCTTAACTTTTGCTGTTGGGTTCTATTATTGCCATCAATAATAATTTAGATCATAAAAATATAACAAAGATTGTATAATTGGAAAAAAAATAAAAAATAAATCTTTCCTTTGCTCAAATTTAAATGTCTTATTTATATTTGACACCAAAGTTTATGAGAGGATTTGACTACAAATACACTATCAACTTATCCTTACTATAACTAATTAAGTTAGTAGTGAGACCCTTCATTAGTAGAACTTATATTATATGTCTTGAATTTAAAGAGGTTAGATATAGAAATTTAGGTAAAGCAATATTTATTTTAGTAAAATGAGTATTCATTTTTTAGAAATCTTAAAATAAAAAGATAGGCACAAAACTTAATCTAAACAAATAGAGAATAATTTTTTTTTTTATATACTTAGAAAGCGACAAAAAGATAATAATAACCACATTACTTCGCCTCAACTCAATGAACAATATTCTTATAACTATATGACACACATGGTATTTTATTACACATATAACAAAAACGAGAAATGCATTATTATTTGAATATCACAGAATCGGAACGTAGGTAGTCTTACAACCCATCACGAAACATAAGTTATCCTAACAAATCAAGCAATATCTCAGGGAGACCTATCACATAAAACATTATTTGTTGCTCAATAACATAAAAAAAAAAAAAAAATGTTACGTTACAATTTTATAGTTTTTGAGACTTTTGAATATGGCACTCTATATGAAAAATATGGCACTCAGTTAGCAAATGCGAATTTCTTAAAAAATAAAAAATCTAAAATGATATAAATTTTCAAGGTAAGGCATAATATGTTATCTTTCTATTCTCATCTCTTTTCATATCTCATATGTTTCGAGAACTATATGAAAAATTACAATCAAAAGAGAATTTACCTTTGAATATTTACTCAAAGATATAAGAAAATAAATAAATAAATAAACTACACTTGAGACGTGAACAAATATAAGAGTGTATTTGATCGTCATCAATAACTCCACTTTTGTCTTTGAGTGTAACATGCGGTGATGGTTTCTTTAATATGGTTTGGTTGCTTGATTTGTTAGGATATGTTATTTTATGTTTTGTGAGGGTTGACTATATATATATATATATTCAGATTTTAGGTAGCTAGATAATAATGCTTGTCTAGTTTTTAATCCTCCAACCAACTCATCCCTAACTTTTTTAATACAAGTAGCAACCATAGGGATCTTGACTTGAATTTCCAAATGGCAGAAGCAATCTGATTTTTGCGTAAACATTGAAATGCACAGTTCATCATGCTGGATATAAAAATTGTTACAGTTGAATTTTAGGAAAATAAAAATAAAATTAGCCTTATTGAGGATTATAAAATTGATTTGAAAATTAAAATTTAATATTTTAATTTAGTGCATTAATAAATGATAAGGGTACAATTAAAAAAATAATAAATAAATTATTTATTTAACAAAATGATAATTAAGTAATTAAATGCAAAAAAAGTCTCAAAGAACGACAGTTATTTGAGAACAAATTAGAATTTTTTTATTTCAAAAGATGATAGGTAAATATCAAAAACAAAACACAAAAGATTATTTGAGAACAAATAGAACATAGTACAAAATTGTCTTTAAAAGCCACTTCATAATTTTAAGAATGTATTAGAATTAGAAATTTTGAAATTGCTTATCCTCCTCAAGTATGGGGTGAAAAAAAATCCTTGCCTGAGGGAAAGTTGGGAGAGACTCTATTCTTATTTGAAAGTCTAGAATAGAATTTTCGACCTGAACAAAGACTTTTTTTATTCCATTTAATTTGGCATTTTTAATACATGAAAAAGGCAGAAACGTGGCAGAGCCAGACAAAAGGATGGCCCAGGCAGAGGAGATAACATCATAAGAAGAGTTGTCTCTAATCTACATGAATTCAAACCTAGGAAGGGGAGTATCAGAAGGGGCTGAATTGAGTAACAAAGGCCTATGATTCCAAATGAAAACGATCATGGCTCGGGGGAAGGTTGTGGAAGGGCAATGAGGCATTCTTAGGCTTACCACCTCAGTCTTTTTTGGAATGCATTGGAACTCAATGTTCAATTAGTTCGTCTATTCTCGAATCAAAGTGTTCCTCAGAATTCAGCTTCTCGAGAGTGACCTTATGAATATTTCTAGCCTCCCTTTTGGTATGTTGAAATCTTTTTCTAATCAGAACAATGTTTTCATTTACTGCCACTCCCTTTTCTTTAATCGAACAGACATCGGAGTCATCTACTTTTAAGGGATTAACTGTTTTGAAATATGTAGGTAGGAAAACTGTGAGTTCGGGTGGAAAGGAGATTTTTGATAAGAATGGTGGAATTGGAAATATGAAGAAATTATTTGACCCTCACGGTTGAACAAACTCATCAATTAAAAATGCGTCAAAGTCATTCTGTGAATATGCATTTTATAAATACGTCTTTAATAGAAAGGATATATTTGTAAAATGCATAAAGGTTAGAGTTCTTTCAACAAACGGGACAGATAATTCCTTTACACTCTAAATCACACTACAGATCATCTCTTCCAAATTTTTTCCTATCCTCTCAAATACTCTCAATGATTCGCCAAGTGTCTCTCCAATCATCTCTATTTATTTATTTTTTCTAAATAAAATTTTATTATTTAAATTATTTAGATTTGTTATTTATTTATTTTTTCTAAATAAAGTTTATTATGTAGGTTATTTAGGTTTATTATTCATTATTTAGATTTATCATTTAGATTATGTAGATTTATTATTTAGGTTTATTATTTATTTATTTATTCGTTATTTATTTATTTTTTAAATAAAAGTTTATTATTTATTTATTTATGTTTATATCTATTTATTTATTTTTCAAATAAAATTTCATTATTTAGATTATAAAATTTTATTCTTATTTAAAAAATAAATAGAGATAATAAGAGAAAGAAAAATGAAGTTTGAGGAGGAATATGAGAAAAGAGGATCCGTACCGTCAAATCAAGGCCATTCTTAAAAATCCTTGGGTGTTATGAATATCTTAAAATTATTGGAAACTCCATTAATTAGTGGAGGCTCTACTAATTATGGATTTATGTGAATTATTAGAGAAGATTTTTATGGATGTCCACCATTTAGTGGAGACACCACTAATTAAGATTAGTGGAAGATGATGTATGCCATGATGTATTCCACTAATTAGAGCTCTATAAATAGAGCTATTCTCTAAGCTTGTAATACACCATTATTTTGTGAAAGAAAGATTAGTGAAAGAAAGATTAGAGAAAATTGTGAGAGAAAAGAAAGAGAGAAATTCTTGTGCAAAGAATAGTTAGAGTTTTATTAGTGTGTAGTGTGTAAATTTTATTCTAACACTACCCTAATTTTATAACACGTTATCAGCACGAGTCTCTACCGGTACAAAAGCCAGAAGACTAAGCACGAGTTTCTGCCGTTACCAAAACCAGAAGATAGGTACGCATTTATTGATCTCTATGGCTAATCTCGCTAAACTCGAATTTGTAGCCCTTGATATTTTTGGAAAAAATTATATGTCATGGGTTCTCGATGCAGAAATGCATTTAAATGCTGAAGGCCTTAGTGAAACTATTCAAGCAAATAATAGTGCATCTGCACAACACAAGGCTAAAGCTTTGATTTTTATTCGTCGTCATCTCGATGAAAATTTGAAAATGGAATATCTTACCGAAAAAGATCCATATGTCCTGTGGGTAAATTTAAAAGAAAGATTTGACCACCTGAAGATGGTCGTACTACCCACTACACGGTATGAATGGTTGCACCTGAAGTTGCAAGATTTTAAAACCGTGAATGAATATAGCTCCGCACTTCCACAAGTGAATGTTGTTGGCTCTAGCAAAAGCCATCGTTATAGTCGTGGTCGTGGCCGTGGCCATGGTTATGGTCGTAGACACGCTCGATATTTCCTTTATCACAATCATAATCAAACTGTGAGAAATACTGGCCACCTGAAGTGGAACAGAAAAGATCATAAGGGAAAATAAAAAGAAATGGAAGAAAAAGCATGATGATATATGTTATATATGTGGCATGAAAGGTCATTGGTTACGAAACTGTCATACGGCTAAGCATTTAGTTGAATTGTATCAAGTTTCATTGAAAAATAAAAATGTGGAAGCAAATTTTTCTCAACATCCAATAAATGATGCTGAGGATGATGATATTGATCTTGAAGATCTTAATATCAATATTACCTATATGGATGTATCGGACTTTTTTGAACACCCAGATGGTAGGATAGACCATTTAATTGGTGATGGCAGTGTCCAGAAGAACTAAAGCCTCACCCTGATATTTTTGTATTTTCATTTTCATTATATTCTAATAATATTTACGTTTGCATATATATATATATATATATATATATATTTGTGTTCAGATGGCTGTTGTTAATGATGATGTATGCATTATTGATAGTGGAACTACACACACCATACTAAAAAATGAGAAATATTTTTCTGATCTCAAAATGAGAGAAATAAATATTTATACAATAAACGGTAGTGAAAATGTGATTGAGGGCTCCAGAAGAGCTAGTATATTGTTGCCTAAAGGAACAACAATTATTATTGATAAGGCACTATTTTTCTCAAAATTCAGAAGAAATTTATTGAGTTTTAAAGATATCCGTAGAAATGGGTATCATGTTGAAACAAATGAGGAAAATGGGATTGAGCATCTTTATATTACTCAAATGCATTTGGGTAAGAAATCTGTATTAGAAAAATTGCCGGCTTTTTCTACTGGCTTATATTTTGTAAAAATATGTACAATTGAAATTCATCATCTAGTAAACCAGAAGTTTACTGATCCTATTACTTTTAGCATTTGGCATGACCGGTTGGGTCATCCGGGATCTACCATGATGAGAAGAATCATTGAGAATACACATGGTCATCCTTTAAAAAATAAAAGGATATTGACATCAGAAAAATTCGCATGTACTGCATGTTCCCTAGGAAAATTAATTGTCAAACTATCACCAGTAAAAGTAGGAGCTGAAAGTCCTACATTTTTCGAACGGATTCACGGAGATATTTGTGGACCTATTGATCCACCTGTGGATCGTTTAAATATTTTATGGTCTTAATTGATGCATCATCCCGATGGTCACATATATGTTTATTATCTACTCGTAACCTGGCGTTTGCGAGATTACTTGCTCAAATAATTAAATTACGAGTACAATTTCCTGACTATCACATTAAAAATATCCGTTTGGATAATGCTGGTGAATTTTCATCACATGCTTTTGATGTATTGCATGTCAATTGGGATTAATGTTGAACATCCTGTAGCTCATGTTCACACACAAAATGGTCTTGCTGAATCTTTGATTAAACGATTACAATTAATTGCTAGACCATTATTAATGAAAATAAATCTCCCAACATCTGCCTGGGAACATGCTATTTTACATGCTGCAGCACTTGTACGGATAAGACCAGCTAGTTATCATAAATTCTTTCCTTTGCAGTTGGCTTTTGGGTCAGAACCATATATTGCTCATTTAAGAATTTTTGAGTGTGCTGTATATGGTCCAATTACACCAAACCAACGTACAAAGATGGGTCCTCAAAGAAGAAAGTGGATATGCGTTGGATATGATTCTCCCTCTATTATCAGGTATGTTGAACCCCTGATAGGAGATGTATTCACAGCAAGATTTGCTGATTGTCATTTTGATGAATCAGTATTCCCTAAATTAGGGGGAGAACCAAAACAGCATAAAAAAGATCTTGCTTGGACAATATCATAAATTATCTTGATCCGCATACAAGCGTGTGTGAAGTTGAAGTTCAACAGTATAATGCATTTGTAAAGCATTGCAAATCAAATGCCAAACGCTTTTGTTGACTCCAGAAGGGTAACAAAATCGCATATTCCAGCTATAGATGCTTCTATTCAACTTGAAGTTCCAGCAGAATAAAAGATTATACCTATAGCTACTGAGCCAAAAACACGTCAGAAGCGTGGCCGACCTCTTGGTTCTAAAGATAAAAATCCTCGAAAGAAAAGAGGATTAAATATTCCAGATGTTCATATTGATGATAAAGAACCAGAAGTTGATGAAAGTAATATTGAAATTTCTATCCATTATACCACTTCCGGTAGAAGTTGGAATCGGATAGAAACTGTTATTGATAATATATTTGCATCCAATATATCTCTTGATGTTACACAGGATAATGATGATTCTGAACCAGTATCAGTTGATGAATGTCGGTATAGAAAAGATTGGCTGCAATGGAAATATGCGATTCAATCGGAGTTAAATGCACTGACAAAACGTGAAGTCTTCGGACCTGCAGTCCGAACACCAGAAGGTGTAAAACCTGTTGGCTACAAATGGATATTTGTGCGAAAGCGCAATGAAAAGAGTGAAATCGTTTGATATAAAGCGCAATTAGTAGCCCAAGGTTTTTCACAAAGACCAAGTATTGATTATGATGAAACTTATTCTCCTGTTGTTGATGCTATTCCACTCCGATATCTTATCAGTTTGGCAGTACATGAAAAGATAGATATGCGCCTATTAGATGTTGTCACTACTTACTTGTATGGAAATTTAGAAAATGATGTTTACATGAAAATCCCAGAAGGATTTCATATGCCGAAGCATATAAACATTATCCTCGTGAAAATTACTCCATCAAGTTGCGAAATCATTATATGGCACTGAAGCAATTTGGGCGCATGTGGTTCACACGTCTTAGTGAATATTTATTGAAATCGGGATTTAAAAATGACCAGGTATGTCCATGTGTTTTTATTAAGAAATCTGGTTCTAAATTTGTGATATTAGCTATATATGTTGATGATATTAATCTTATTGGAACTCTGAAGAGCTCCAAGAAACAATTGATTATTTAAAAAGAGAATTCGAAATCAAGGATTTTGGTAAAACCAAATTTTGCCTTGGTTTACAAATTGAACAATCTGGAAAGTGGAACATTTATTCATCAATCAACATATACAGACAAAAGTGCTAAAAGATTTTACATGGACAAAGCACATCCATTGAGTATTCCAATGATCGTCCGATCATTAAATGTGGATAAAGGTCCTTTCAGACCTCAAGAAAATGATGAAGAACTCCTTGGTCTGAAGTACCATATCTCGAGTGCAATTGGTGCATTGATGTATCTTGCTAATAATACACGACCTGATATTGCTTTTACTGTCAATTTATTAGCAAGATTTAGTTCTTCACCAATACGACGACATTGGAATGGAATTAAACAAGTCCTTCGAAATCTCCAAGGTACAATTGATCTCGGATTATTTTATTCAATTAAAACCAGTCCAACATTGATTGGTTATGCAAATGCTGGTTATTTATCTGATCCACATAAAGCACATTCTCAAACGGGCTATCTATTTACATGTGGAAATACTGCTATATCATGGCGTTCTACAAAACAATCTATAGCAGCTACTTCTTCAAATCATGCTGAAATTATAGCCATTCATGAAGCAAGTCGACAATGTGTATGGCTACGATCCATGATTCATTATATCCGAGAAAGTTGTGGATTATCATCGATCAAAGATATTCCAACTCCTCTTTATGAAGACAATGCAGCTTACATAGCTCAATTACGAGGAGGATATATTAAAGGAGATCGGACAAAACATATTTCACCAAAATTCTTCTTTACTCATGAACTCCAGAAGAAAGGTGAAATTGATGTGCTATAAATTTGGTCATGTGACAACCTCGCAGATATTTTCACAAAGACTTTAGCGACTGCAACATTTGAGAAGTTGAGATATAAAATCGGTATGCATCGGTTTAAAGATTTAAAGGAATCATCTCATCAGGGGGAGTAACAAACAGACATATAGAATAGTGTACCTTTTTTCCTTCACTAGATTTTTTTCCTACTAAATTTTTATCTAGTAAGGTTTTAACGAGACATATTCTTTATGTAGTGGATGGACATCCAATGGGGAGTGTTTTGAATATCTTAAAATTATTGGAAGCTCCATTAATTAGTGGAGGCTCCACTAATTATGGATTTATGTGAATTATTAGAGAAGATTTTTATGGATGTCCACCATTTAGTGGAGACACCACTAATTAAAATTAGTGGAAGATGATGTATGCCATGATGTATTCCACTAATTAGAGCTCTATAAATAGAGTTATTCTCTAAGCTTGTAATACACCATTATTTTGTGAAAGGAATATTAGAGAAAATTGTGAGAGAAAAGAAAGATAGAAATTCTTGCACAAAGAATAGTTAGAGTTTTATTAGTGTGTAGTGTGTAGATTTTATTCTAACACTACCCAAATTTTATAACATTGGAAATTTTGTTTCATTTTAAAAGTTCCAATGAAAACAGTAGGTTTGGGTCAGTTAGGTAGTGGGCTAAGAAAAAGGTAAGGGTCATGTTATGTGGGTCATAGGATTATATATATATTAGGTCAGAGGTCAAAATGGGCTTTGTCATTTCTAAACAAGTGGTGCGTATATGGAATTGGGGTATGGGGTGATGATTTTGGGTTCGCAGGGGTCAAAATATCATTAGTGGGCTGTCTATGAAGAGAAATAGTAAATTCGGAATTCTTAACCCTTGCACACACAAGGCTCACGTAGATTCTGAAGAGGAATGGAACTAAGACAATTTTTCGTAGTTGCATAAAAATATATCAAGTCAATAGTAATTTCTTTTATAGTTAAGATAGAAAAAAATTTACTAAATAAGATAATTATCAAAGTGAATTTTTTATAGAAAGAACAAATGGGATGTTAATGATATGAATAAATTATAATTATATAAGTTATTAATAAATGATATGTCCTATTATAATGCAAGATTGAAAAATGTCCAATTTTATCCGGATAAGTCATTTCCTAGATTCCGATCGGAAACATACAACAAAGGAGAGCAAAAACAAGCTCAACACAAATGCCACAGTTTATCCAAGACACCATGACACTAAGATTTTTAATGTAGAAAATTCAATATGGGAAAAATTATAAGGTCTAATCCAGTAAAACTTCTACTATCAGTGGTAATAATAATAATAATAATAATAATAATAATAATAATAATAATAATAATAATAATAATAATAATAATAATAATGAACAATACAAAGTCTTTCACATCAACAATGTACTAACACTGCAACAAAAATCTTTTCTGGTTACACTTTTTTTACGTCATTAATTAAAAATGTCCTTATAATAATGACATTCCCGACGTTTAGAATAAAATGTCATCAAATAAAAAATATAGCGTCATTTTTAATCAAAGTGTCGGCATTTTATATATTTTCCCGACGTTAATGGAAATGCGTCATAATATTTTTAAAAAAATCTATTCTGGCTACACTTTTTTTACGTCATTAATTAAAAGCGTCCTTATAATAATGACATTCTCGACGTTTAGAATAAAATGTCGCCAAATAAAAAATATTGCGTCATTTTTTAATTAAAATGTCGGCATTATATATTTTTCCCAATGTTAATGGAAATGCATCGTAATTTTTTTTTAAAAAAAAACTCTTCTGGCTACACTTTTTTTATGTTATTAATTAAAAACATCCCTATAATAATGACATTCCTGTCGTTTAGAATAAAATGTCAAAATATATATATATATATATATATATATATAGCGTCATTTTTTAATTAAAATGTCGACAGTTTATATATTTTTCCCGACATTAATGAAAAAGTGTCGTAATATTAAAACAAAGGTCTCTTCTAGGTACATTTTTTTTACGTCATTAATTAAAAGCATATCTATAATAATGATATTCCCGACATTTAGAATAAAATGTTGCCAAATTAAAAATATCGTGTCATATTTAAATTTAAGCGTCGACATGTTATATATTTTTTTTGACATTAATAAAAATGCGTCATAATATTAAAATAATTTCTAACACATTTTAAAAAATAATATTTAATTAAATAATATCAAATAACGATGACGTTTTTTGATAACATTTTTTTAAAAATGTCATTAGAAGTATAATTTTGTGACATTAAGCCAAAAGTATCATAATAGACACAGCCAAAGTTATGTCATTTTGTTAAATTTACCAGTAATGTGAAATTCAATGTCCTTTTAGAACTATATTATGACATTTTCTAAAATGTGTTGGGATCCTTTTGTTTTTTGATGTTGTATTGCCTATTTTAACATCACTAAATTGTCATAATAGTTGTTATAATTAAAAAAAAAAAGGAAAATTGAGTTGCAAAAAAATTAAGGTGCCATGAGTTGAAAAAAAATATAATCCCGCTAGCACCCATCGCATCCCTCTGGAAGACTAAAATGAATTTTACCCATTTTTCTTTTCACTTTTCCCATTTCTCTATCAAAACTGTCTCTGCTCTCTGTCTCTCTCGATCCCTCTGAATTGTTTCTCGTCATCATCGATCTACAAGATTTGGACGGTGGTGGTCTTGTAGCAATAGAACCAAACAAAGGTGTGATTAATTTTTCCTTTCTTATCTGCAGTGTAATTTCCAATTTTTACCTTTCTTAGCTATGGTACTATTTGTTGGTTTGATCCTTCTGAAGATTTCCATCTTCTGCAATTTGTTGTTGGTTTGGCTCCATTTTCTTTTGGCATTTAATATTTTTGGTTCAACACTTTGTCTTCTAACAGCTTTTCTGAATATGATGCTGCGGAAGTTATGTTCTTTGAGTATGTTATGCTGCGAAAGTTGTTCTTATTTGTAATGCTGCTATGGGCTTTTATTTTTCCAAGTTAATTTAAAAAATTTTACCTGCTCTCCTAGCTTTGTAAAATGATACACTATTTGAGATTAGAGTAAATACCTTGATAAAAATATATAGGTGAATATTAGTGTGCCAATTATCTTCATATCTTCTCCCTATTCATCTATAATACGATGAAAAATGAATCTTTCTTTGGGTTGAAGAATTGCAGGATTTTGCTGGAAAATCCCTTTAATAAGAATATATCCCAATAATTATTTTACGTATTATTATATTGAAGATGGAAGTACAACTATATCGGACAAAATTCAAATCCTAACCTAGTCATTAGCCAGTTTTGCACTATTGGGAAAGATTCCAAAAGGAAATCAGAAAGAATAGAAAATTTAACAACTTTTGTCTTTGTTTCTTTTTCCCTGTAAGTGGGGAGTGGGGTTGCAAGTAGGAACAGATGGGCTTTCAATGGAAGGGCCAAGGAATTTTGAATTCCAGGTAGATGATTATCACTTGAATTACTTGACCAATTGTCTAGTACCAATAATTCCTATACCAAATCTGGCAAAGCTATTTCGAATCCTTAAGAAAGGAAAAATGGATAGGGTTCACAAATTGATGATTATCACAAATTGACACATGCAAGCAATGCATATCTAAAACCATGTCCGTATCCCATTTTTGGGATGCAATTAGCTGTTCCTTTGCTTGTTTGCCATTTGGAGAAACTGTTTTATACTCCAAATGCAGAGTAGACAGTAATTTCTAGGGTAGTTGGTAGCTTTGGCATTTGTTGGTATAATTGATGAGATTTCCTCTACTGAGACTTTGCTTATTAATGTGGCAACATAAGATGCCTGCTACCAGCTGGAAAACAATCTTACAACTTTCATTGCATCAAACAACACTTGGGAATTTAAATTTCAATTTTTCCTAAATACCTTGCTAAAGCATGCCAACCATTGATATGATCCGATAGATTCTTAATTCATGTTAATTTACTAATTCTTTCATATATAATTCCCCTACTATCCCAAATCTAATATCTTTGATTTGATATGCAAAAGTTTAAATGAGAGTTTGACCATATATAAGCTACTAGACTATATTTATTTGCAAGATCAGTCATTAACATCTTACCTTTACTAATAAAAATTAATCCTTAATGACTTGCTAGTTCCTTCTCTGTTTCCTTTTATATTTTAGTGAATATGCCTATACTCCAGAGTGACTTATGTTATTTGGTCTCTTCAAGTAAGTGAGATATCTTCTCAAATTATTTTTCAATTACATATGTGTCATTATATCGCTTGTAACTATTAATTATATTAGTAAAATGATTTAAATCTTTTAAATGTTCACCATTGTCTTTTTTATTTGATGTGTAGGGCTATTGGACTTTCCATCAACTTGCAGAAATATGAAGACTTATTTTTATTTTTATTTTTTTTGTCTACCAATGAAATTGAACATTTATAATTAGTCTGATTTATATTGTAGTTAGACATTTGGTAAAATGCTTTTGAGTATGAGTATTTCAAACTATGATTACTTTACAGCTTTCTATTGTACAATGTAAAAAGAAACATTTCTTATGAGATTTTAAATTGGAAAAAAAATTCAAATAATAAAATATAATAATTGTCAACTTTGGGATGCTTAAAATAAGGTGAGGTCAAAATTGGGACACTATGATTGATTGAATGGCAAAAAAGGGGACAAAATTATATTTATGTATCGCTAATTTTTGGGACATTTATAAAATAAAATATCGCCAATTTTGAGAAGCTATAAACATAAAATGTAGCCAGAAAGGCATAGAGAATCAGAATTTTGTGTTAGTAATTTTGGGATACTTTTAAAAAATGTCGTTATGTTAACGACATTAGAAAATTTAAGCATAGTAAATTTAAAGACGCTTATAGGCAAAGCGTCAGTAAATTTAAATACGCTTATAGGAAAAGCGTCGATAATTGTAGAGACGCGTAAGAGAAAAGCATCGGTAACTTAATTTACCAACGCAAAGTCTTGCGTCCTAAAATTCTTTGGCGACACCACTTTTAACAACGCATGTGGGGACACTTATAAAAGTGTCGGTAAATAATTTCACGACACAAATTAACGTCCCAAAATAAATTTATTAGCGTCCCAAAATGCTTAGATTGTTGTAGTGTAATAGCTTATTCTAAAATTACAATCTCTATGTCACTGACCAATCATCATCTTAATATAAATTTTAGTCATAATAAATAAAAGGCACAATTTAGTCTCAAAATATTATCCTAAAAAGGATTACATTTTTTAACGAATCATTACACACACACACACACACCATGCTGAGCTGTGAGGGATTGAAAGAGAATTGAGAAGCATTTAGCATAAGTTTAGTTTATATCTTTGTAAATTTAAACACAAGTGATTGTTAATGTAATTTTCATTAGTACATGTATTCATTAATATGTTTTAAAGATTTACAACAAAAAAAGATATATCTATTTAAAGGAATACTTAAACCTTATATATTAATAGGTTCATACTTAATAATATATATATATATATATATGTATGTATGTATATTATACATATTAAAATTTGAAACATTGTATTTGATACTCAATTTATTTGTTTATTATTAACATTATTATTGTTATAGACTTATAAATATTAAGTGAAATAAAATTAATTTTTTTATTGACAAAAAAATAGTTTTTTAATATTATATTTTTAAATTTCTATTTAGAATAATTGAAATTTATTTTTAGGACAAAATGATAAAAATAAAATTTTAATAAAAAATCTAAAAAAAACTTTATCACTTAAAAAAATAAAATAATTAAGAATATTAATGATCTTATCTTGCAAATGGTACATGTAGGGATTTCAGAAATACTATAACACTTATAGCAGCAGAAAAATAGAAATCCCAACCCAGGATCACACGCATATGATTTAAATAGGCAAAAGAAAAACACAGATTTTACCTGTCATTCAAAAATTTTCTCTTCGCATTGAATGATTGAGGTGCAATCTAGACATACTCGTTCCAAAAACGAGTCTATACCGACGTCCAAGACAAGCCATTCCAATCTGAGCGTGAGGTTAGCTTTGACAGTATCCACACGAATGACTCAAGTAAAACGAGTCTCTGCTAGATGACTCTCTTGACGGCTAGGGTTTTGTTTCTGTGTACAGAAGACACACAAGAGAGAGTGAAGGAAGCTGTGTGTGCTATGTTTTTTTTTTTCACTAAAGCCGTGAGAACCGTTCTCATCATCTGTCAAAATATATCCAGTATTTTTTCACTCCGGTGTTATCATCGAAATTTGTGGAAACACGTTTCTATGAATTCTAATCAAATTAGAATTCACAAATTGCAATTGGAAACCAGAAGTTTTCGCAATCACGATTTGGCCCAAAATTATAACTAATTATAATGTGACCCTAATAACTTTTCCTTCTCACAATTAACCACACAATGTTATCAAATAACATCTTGAGTACTTAATCCTCTATTGTATGTGACCTATTAGGTTTTCTGGTCTATTAGTAGAGAATATGAATTAATCTAAACGTCTTTGTGATTAATAATCCTTAATAATTTAGAATTAATCTATTAATTCTAATTAGGATTGGTTTATTAATTCATCAATTAATAAATCCACATTCTACAAATCATGAGCGGCAACTAGCAACACATTATCACCGCCCAAGAGTTCAGGAAGTCAAGTGGCATGACATGAACCCTTTAATAACAAATTACAGTGCAATAAATTCTTTTCACCATATAAGATCTCATTCGGTTTGAAGTACAAAATTAGCGTCAACTCCCTCTAAAATATATATTAATTTTGGCCTGAATATATTAGTACTTGTACCAGGAATCTACTATTCTACATATATATCAATTGGAATTGTTTCCAATACACAATCACTTTGGTTAAGGATTTTACGAGTAGTAATTCCAACAAGTAGCCACAAGATATTTACCCCTACTATTAGGCGTTGTGAATCTTTTATTGACTCTCTCAACTACTTTCGTTTACCTCACATTGTACCCAATATCCATCCGATATGCGACCTTTGATCTGGCTCCAGAGATTGGAAACAAAGTACAATACTCAGCAAACAAAGTACCTTGGAGATCTCAAATCTAAAGATACTTGCACGTTTGCTATAACGAGATTCTATCACTAGCAGTAAATAGTTATCCATATGATTATCTCATAGTTAGGTCATCCAATGTACTTGTTCTATTAACAAGCATCCACATGTTAACTTTGAGTATCACAATACTCACAAATGTGAAACCACCGCCTGATCAAATCAGGAAGTTTAATACGTGCTAGTCTTAACACATTAATGATGTCCTATATCATTAACACTACGACTAGGGATTATTTAAGTACTAACACTATGCAGTGCAGTAAGAATCTTACATCATGATCTCTATCATAATTTTCTTAACACAGTGTTGTACTAGGGACTTTATCTAACAGTTATTTTATATAAAAGTAAAGAAAATAAACTGAAAGATAAATAATGTCTTGTATTATAAAACAAATGTGTTATATACAAAGAACAAGTGATTGCTTCTAGGGTGCATTACGAATAAACTCCCACTTGCACTAAAGCCAAGCATTCATGTATCTAATACCGAATGACTCAACATGCCTATCATATTTCTTCTGGGATAGTGCTTTTGTAAGCGGGGCAGCTATGTTCTCATTTATGAGAACTCTCTCTATCTTTATATCTTGTCTATCTGTGATCTCCTGGATCAGATGATAACGTTGTAGAGTCAGTAATAGTCTCTTGCTTGGAACTTTTCCAACTCGTTGCCCCTCCGCACAAGTCAGTTATGTTCTCATATGGGGAAACTCTCTCTATCTTTACATTTTGTCTATCTATGATCTTCCAAATCTGATGATAATGTTGTAGAGTTGACAATAGTCTCTTATTTAGAACTTTTCCAACTCACTGCCCCTCCACACAACGTAAACATGTAGCCGGATTATGATTTGAAATCATCCTTATCGAATTGTAAACTAGCATATGTATACCCGTTTACTTTCAAATAACCTTCTCCATAAACCAAGAACACATCCTTAGTCCTTCGCAAGTACTTAAGGATGTTCTTTACAACCACGTAATGACCCTCACCAGGGTTAAATTAGTATCTACTCGTCAAACTGAGAGTACAGGATACATCAGGCCTCGTACATATCATGGCATATATGATAGATCCAACTGCCAAAGCATATGAATCTTACTCATGTGATCTCTTTCAACTTGTGTGTTGGGAGACATCGCTTTGGAAAGGCTTATCTCATGGGACATAGGTAAAAATCCCATTTTGGATTAATTCATGCTAAACCTCTTTAGCACTTTATCTATGTATGTAGACTGTGAAAGGCCTAGCAATCTTTTTTATCTATCTCTATAGATCCTTATTTTAAGAATGTAGGTTGATTCTCCAAGGTTTTTCATGGAGAATTTCTTAGACAACCAAACTTTCACTGATTGAAGGACAGGTACATCATTTTCTATACACAATATGTTATCTACATAAAGCAACAAGAAAACGGCTGCACACCCACTAACCTTCTTGTATACACAAAGTTCATCCACGTTTTGAATGAAACCAAACTCTTTGATTGTTTCATCAAAACGGATGTTCCAACTCCTAGAAGCTTGCTTAAGTTCATAAATAGACATTTGCAGCTTGCATACTTTTTTTGTACTATCATTGGATGTAAAACCCTCAAGTTGTGTCATAAACACTTCCTCAGTCAGATTTTCATTAAGGAAAGCTATTTTCACATCTATTTGCCAGATCTCATAATCATTATGAGTGGCAATGGCTACGTGTATTCTAATGGATTTTAGCATGGCTACTGGTGAGAAGGTTTGATCATGGTCAGTACTATTTTGTTGGCGATAACCCTTAGTCACTAGTCGTGCTTTATAGGTAACTACGTTACTATCCATATCAGTTTTCTTCTTGAAAATTCATTTGCACCCAATATGTTTGATTCCTTTAGGTGGATCAACCACAGTCCATACTTAGTTGTTATACATGGAATCCATCTCTGATTTTATGGCCTCAAGCCATTTGTCAGATTCTAAACTGCTCAGAACCTCCTTATAGGTGATAGGCTCATTTTCATCTAGAAGCAATACGTCATTGTAGTCACTTATGAGAAATTCATTTCTCTCATGTGCCATTCGTATCCTACTCGACCTACAAAGATCTTGTGTAGTAGAAAATTCATCTATTCTCTCAATAGATATGGGATCAAACGATTGATTCTTGTTTATTTGTTCTTCTTGAACTTCACTAGGTGCAATTTTACTCCCACTGTCCCTTTTGAACATATGCTCTTTCTCTAAGAAGATAGCATGCTTCGAAACAAACACCTTATTTTTAGAGGAAAGATAGAAGTAATATTCGAAAGATTCTTTTAGATAACCCACAAATAAACACTTGTCAGACTTACTATCAAGTTGTCTGACTATAGCCTTTTGACAAAGGTAGGACAACCCCATACTTTCAAGTGAGATAACTTTGATTTCTTGCTAAAGAACATCTCAAATGGGGTGGTATCAACCAATTTTTATGGAACTTTGTTTAGAATATAAATAGAAGTATCTAGTACGTACTCCCAAAACAATTTTAACAAGTCTGTAGAAGCCATCATGGTCTGTACCATATTTAGAAGGGTTCGATTCCTTCTCTCAGATACATCGTTATGTTGAGGTATATGTGGTGGAGTCCATTGATATAATATCTCATTATCTCTAAGATAACCCTGAAACTCTTAAGTATTCACCTTCTCGATCCGATCTTAGAGTCTTAATACTTTTGTCAAGTTATTTCTTCACTTTATTTTTGAAATCTTTGAACTTTTCAAAAACTTCATATTTGTATTTTATTAAATACAAATACCCATATCGTGAATAATTATCGATAAAGGTTATGAAATAGTTATAACCTCCTCTTCCTTGTATAGACAGTGGGCCACATACATCAGAATGTATGAGTTCTAATAACTCTTTGGCCCTTTCTTATTTTTCAAAAAATGAGTTTTAGCCATTTTATCTAGTAAACAGGACTCGCAAGTGCCATATGATTCATAATCAAATGACCTTAAGTCACCAAGCCTGTGTAGCTTAGAAACACGATTCTCGTTTACATGGCCTAAATAGTAATTCCATAAGTAAAAGGTGTTTGGGTTATCAATCTTTGGTTTCTTATTATTTATATTGAGAATTAGATTATCTATGTCTAGAACATATAAACTATTAACCAAAGTTGCAGAACCATAGTGGATATAATTCAATAAAAAAGAACAACATTTATTCTTAAAAATTAAATTAAATCCATATAACTTTAAACATGCAATTGAGAAAATATTTTTCAATAAAATTGGTACATAATAACAGTTTTGAAATTCTAAAGCTAATCCAGAAGGCAGATTCAACTCGTATGACCCCACAGCAAGTGCAGCAACCTTTATTCCATTTGCGGTACGCAGGTCCATGTCGCATTTCTCTAGCCTTCTACTGCCCTTTAGTCCCGACAAGTTATTGCACAAATGAGATCCACATCCGATATCGAATCCCCATAGCTTATTTCTAAAGATAGTATTTATCTCAATCATAAACATACTAGAAGTATAAGTAGAAGTGCCTGCAAACTTTTTCTCCTGCTTCTTTTCCTTGACAGTCTCTAAGTAGGCTTTGCAGTTACTCCTCAGTGGCCTATTTTGCCACAGTGATGGCATAGGCCTTTGGTGGCTGCATCCTTCTTCTTTACACCACCTTTTAGCTTAGTGGGGCCTTCTTCTTCTTCCTTTGAACTTTCTTCTTGGAAGAAGAAGATTCTACCATCAAGACTGCATTGGAATCCTTCTTCATAGAGGACTCTGCAGTCTTGAGAAGATTGATCAACTCAGGAATGGTAGACTCAATCTTGTTAATCTAATAATTAATCACAAATTGTGAAAAACTATTAGGTAAATATTGTAGAATTAAGTCAACACTTAATTCATGGTCCATCACGAACCCAAGATATCCAAGCTTCTCAATCAAGCCCAACATCTTTAGTCCATAAGTGGCCACAGAAGCACCCTAAGACATTTTACAACGAAACAGTTGGTTTCAGATCTCATATCTCTCTATTCTAATTTGGGCGTCAAACAGCTCTCGAAGATGGAGCATCATCAATTGAGTATCTATATGCTCATACTGTTTTTGCAGCTTAGGTGTCATTGATGCCAGCATGATACAAGATGTCGTGTCACTATCGTCCTTGTACTTTTTGTGGACAGCATGCTCATCAGCATGAGTATCTTGAGTTGGTGGTGGCGGAATAGGGGCATCTAGCACATAGAGCAATTTTTTCAATTTGAGAACAACTTTTAAATTTTGATACCAGTCAAGATAGTTCAATTCGGTGAGTTTGTTAGTTTCTAAGATGCTACAAAGGTTTAGGTTAGTTGACATGATGCATGTGACCTAGATGTAAAGATAGAAAACATTAGCTAGCTGTATATGCACATGTAATGCAAATAATTAAGTCTTTAATTAATCACATTATTGTTCCACTATTTTACTCAAACCAATAGCCCTCCACTATTGATTCAGAAAAACCCGTTGGAAGCTTTCCTAGTGGACCGGTATCCAAACTCAAGAATAACATTGGGTTTGCCCAACAAGCCACTCTTGAGTTTAATGGTAGGTATTAAATACCAATTACATCCAATATAATCACCAGATCATTGGGAGATTAATATCTTTTAATCTAAAAGCTTTTAAGCTATCCCAATATTTTCTCTAATTTCTTTATGCTTGAGTTAGCTCAACTGGAATAAAGAAATTTAGTTAAACCCGAGTCATTAATCAGGAATTTAATTCCATAGCTTAAACATGCCTGAGGTCAAGTAGTTTTGGGTTAGCCCAACAACTTGGCCTAGAAAAAGGACTCTCATTCTTACTATATTAATGGAAGGCATTAGGTTTAATATTATTTAAGGGATTTGTTTCTTTTAGTTATCTCACCATTTGGCATTCATAAAATTTATCAATACGCAGCATAAATTGATAAACATGGTAATAGAAAATTACGTGGTATGGTTATGGACTTTTCTAAATTAATTTCCTCGAGCTATGAAGGGAATTAATATGGTCAACCTATGTATTCATACATGATTTAAGTAGAAGGTCTTACCCTCTCACATTGTTTTGGTCGCCATTTTCAAAATAAAATAATTCTATCTTTATATAACTCATGTAATTTAATTACATAAAATTCCTAAATAGAGAAATCTCGAGTTACATTCAAGGGGAGTTAGATGAGAAAAGAATTACATAAGAATTTTCGAGAAGGCAGAACATGCATGCCCTATTTAATTAAAACCAAAACGTTAAATAATGCATGTACAGATATATTTGGTCTAAGTCCATAACAATCCATCATGCCAATAAAACATGCTTAAAACAGTAAGTATAAAACATCTAATGCACAAACATCCAAAATCAGCATTTTGGAAAGCTCTAGATCTAAAATCGGATTTTGGAAAAATTCTAGGCCAAAATCAAAAATTTAAAACTTATGGGTCCATAATCTAATTTTGGAAAATACTTTTATCCCAAATCATGGGTTCCAAACAAATTCTAACCTTTATTAGAACATATTCCCAAAATTAAAAAAGATAAAAAACATAAATCTTGGGAAGATATGGGGCGCAAGTGGAAAGAGAAAAAAAAATCTTCGTAGGCCACCGAAACAAAACCAACGAAATGGAAGAAATTTTTTTTATATCTCAAATCCATATAGGACAAAAACTCATCCTGGGAAGGATGTTATACATCCTACCCATAATGAACCCACGGACAGCCCATGAGGGAAGTAAGCCTCGGGCAAGCTGCGGCTCGAGGCCAATTGTGCCTCAAGCTGCAGCTTGGGCAAAGAAAATTTCTTTTCCACCTTTCTTCTTTATTTTCCAGAAACGATTTCTGAGTAGAAACTTCAAGTTTCTAAAAAATAATTTCCGTGAACTGCAATGTTGTTTCCAGGCCTTTCAAAACCGTTTTGATTTAATTCTTTGTTAATCCATATTAACAACAGTCTGAGATCAGCATCACCATGAAATCAACAATACAAATAGTTCAAGGGAAAATACAGAACAACCCACAACACGCAGAAACAATTTCTACGAACCCAGAAAATATACAGAAACAATTTTTATAAGCATTGTGAAAATATTTTTCACAAACCCAGACTATATGTACAAAGTTGTAGCACTTAACAATACCCAGAAGCATGCTTGAAACAATTTCATAGCATAAATTGAACCCGTTAAAAATCACAAGAAAGCAGGCTCTGATACCACTGTAGGGATTCAAAAATACTATAATACTTATAGCAGCAGAAAAATAGAAATCCTAACCTAGGATCACATGCATGTGATTTAAATAGGCAAAAGAAAAACACGAATTTTTCCTCTATCGTTCAAAAATTTTCTCTTCACATTAAATGACTGAGGCGCAATCCAGATATACTTATTCAAAAAACGAGTTTATACTAGCATCCAAGACGAGCCACTCCAATCTTAGTGTGAGATTGGCTCTGATAGTATCCACACAAGGGACTCAAGCAAATCAAAACGAGTCTCTACTAGAAGACTCTCTTGATGGCTAGGGTTTTGTTTCTGTGTACAGAAGACACATGAGAGAGAGAGAGAGAGAGAGAGAGAGAGAGAGAGAGAGAGAGAGAGTGTACTGTGTTTTTTTTCACTAAAGCTGTCAGAACCATTCTCATCATATATCAAAATATATCTAGCTTTTTTTTCACTCCGGTGTTATCGCCGAAATTTGCGGAAACACGTTTCTGTAAATTCTAATTAAATTAGAATTCACAAATTGCAATTGAAAACTATAAGTTTCAACAATTACGATTTAGCCCCAAATTATAACTAATTATAATTTGACCACAATAACTTTTCATTCCCATAATTAACCCCATAATGTTATCAAATAATTTCTTGAGTACTTAATCCTCTATTGTGTGTGACCTAGTAGGTTTCCCGATTTATTGGTTGAGAATATGATTTAATCCAAACGTCTTTGAGATTAATAATTTAGAATTAATCTATTAATTCTAATCAGGATTAGTTAATTAGTTAATTAATTAATTAATCCATATTTTACAGATTATGAGCGCTATCTAGCAATACATCATGACCACCCAAGAGTCTAGGAAGTCAAGTGGCTTAACATGAACCCTTCAATAATAAACTACAGTGCAATAAATTTCCTTCACCATAGAATATCTCATTCGGTTTGAATACGGAACTAGCGCCAACTCCCTCCACAATATATATTAATTCTGGCCCGAATATATTAGTACTTGTACCAGGAATCTACAACTCTACATGTGTATCAATTGGAATTGTTTCCAATACACAATCACTTTGGTCAAGGATTTCACGAGTAGTAATTCCAATAAGTGGCCGTGAGATATTCGTCCCCTATTATTAGGAGTTGTGAATCTTTTATTGACTCTCTCAACTACTTTCGTTTACCTCACATTGTACCCAATATCCGTCCGATATGCGACCCTTGATCTGGCTCCAGAGATTGGAATAAAAGTACAATGCTTAGCAAACAAAGTACCTTCATCTTCATCCTCAAATAAATCATCATCCTCATCCTTGTCTTCGTCCTCATCCTCATCCACGTCCTCGTCCTCAAACACTGAAGACATCTATGGCACAGCAACCCCTATCTTCTCGGACATAACTGCCATCCAAGAAGTGATTCCCGCAATTTTATGTTCAAAATTCTTCTTAATCCTCTCCTCACGACGCTTGTACTTATCCTCGCAACTTCTTTCTTGATGCCTCCATTGATCCTCAACCTCCTGAATCCTCTGCTGAACCCAAGTCTCAACTATCTAGTCAACATCAACAGGAGTGGATGAAGATGATCCTAATAGATGAGACTGATGCATCTGTTCCCTAATGCGAGTAGCCTCTGATCCCAATCCGTAAACACGACCGTTGTTGAATTCGCCAGCTGCCTCAATGATAATGGCCTTGTCATTTGGCATAGCAACGGAGTCGACAGACCCACTAGACTCCATTTGAGAGTAGCGCACCTTGGTGACATTTGCCTTCTCCTAAAATAACGTGAGTTTATAAAAAGTAAAAGAAGAATAACAATAAGTAATGTAAGAATAAATTATTTTTACCAATATCTTCTGCGGATGTTTGCCCACAAACTGACCCTGTCTTGCCCCGTTTTGGAACATATGTAGTTTTTTAAACATGTCCAAATAGCTAAATGTGTCCCCTTCACGTCTCCTTTGCAGTTAAATTAATAGAAAAAAAATATTATTTCGAATACGATAAATAAGATTGAAACAATTATGAAATACACAAAAGTTAATAAAATTGAATTTACCATGCATTCCTCGTGCTTAATGAAAGAGATGGAACCTCATGTGTGAGTGATACCGCAATGAGACCGATTTTCCTTTGCAGACTGCATGATTTGTCGATACTTGGGATCCAATCAATGTTTGTTCATCTCCGACCAATTAGTTGGATCAATCCAAGTTAGACATGAATTAGCAAGTGTGATCTTTTGGGTCCTCGACAAAGTATCGGAAAGCCTTCTTGCACACTTCTTTTCCCAATTTCTCTATATCAAGGGACCATGCTCAGGAGCCCAACAAAATAACTTCTACAAATACAGTAAATCATCGCCGTTAAAGTTTAAATTAATAGTTTAAAGTAAATTTATTTCCAAATACAACAAATAACATCTGAGCATATAAGTTTCAATAACATATACATGAAATTAAATTTGTAAGAAAGTAAAAGAAACATACTCCCCACTCGTCGAACCACATGTCCCGAACGTGTATCGGGACATGTGATTATGTAGCGTATGAACCATTGAATTGCCTTTTGAATATGCCTTGAATCTCTCTCACACATTTATTTGAACCAGCAAACCTATTTTATATAACCAGAAAGGAAAGTAATATGATTATTAAAGAAGATATACTGAATTGGAAATTAATCAATAATTATAAATTACTCACCCATCTTCTCGAGGAATAATCACAGGTCGGGGATCTGTGGCCTGTGATCCTATATGGTGTGATGCAGAAGTAGGAGCTTCTACTGGAGAAGCACCTCTTGATTGTGAAGGTGAACCAAAAATTGTTTGTGGTACGGAAAGGCGCGGTGCATGTGATGGTGATGAGGTGTCAGAAGGATGAGTATGTTGGTTCGTTCCAGCAGCTCCAGAAGACTATCCATGGCCAGATATCCTAATTTTGAAATAAAAATATTTAAATTTCAAACATATATATAATATATATGTAGAACAAGTTATAAATGCAAATTTATAAAATTTTTTGACAAAGTCTCCCCTATAAAATGGTCATTTTCCAGGTATTACTGCCATATTTAAACATATTCCAAGTATCATCAACATATTAAACACACAAAACATGTATAACAAAACCTGTATCAAAGAACACATTTTCCAAGCACAAAAAATTAATTGGTAATAGATAAACTGGAATATGTAAAAACTTGGCCAATTATACAACTTGAGAAAGAAAAGGTTTGCTTTTTTTGTTTTCTTTCAAAATGGCTTTATTCTTGCACATAAGTCTCTAACCTTTTCTGGCCTAATTGCTTTCTAACCTGAACAAGGTTTTCAGTTCAAAGAAATGAGGTTTTCAGTTAAAGAGTTGAATTGTTTGAGAGATCTTTGGAGGTTTTTCGGGAATTTTATTTTCAAATTCGAAGCATTTTGAAGGACGAGTGCATGATTCTTCCTTTGTCAATGGATCAAAGCCATCACATGTGAGAAAAATTTATGTGTTCGTCTTGTTACTGAAAAATAAACAGAACTCCTACTGAAGTTTTTCTGCACAAAACTCTCATCTAAACTCTATATATTAGAGGGGCTATTACTGGTCTTTTATAATGAAATGTGTGCTTTTTTTTACAGCTTTTGTACAGGTTTTATTTCCAAAAAAAGAAGACATCTATAATAAAAAGTCAATGTCAACAACAACAATTAACTTAAGGGTAATCACCCATTACCCAGGAGGAGTGATCACCCATCACTCATGGGGATCCTGTTCATATATTAGACAAAAAAAATATACCTTTGGAAAAGCAAAAAACACCTGCGGAAAAGAAAATAGTAAGCATTCACTAACAGTTAACTGTATTTTTTTAAAAAAAAAGCATACCTATAAAAAGGCAAAGAACACCTGTCGAAAAGAAAATAGTTATCATTGATTCATGCTTAATTGTATTTTTTTAAAAAAAAATTATACCCGTGGAAAGGCAAAGAACACCTATGGAAAAGAAAATAGTTAGCATTAACTCATACTTAACTGTATTTAAAAAAATAAAAAGGACAAAAAATAATATAATAATTGATCATCCAATAATTAGTAAAACATGAATGTTTAACATAGATTATTGATCAACAATAGAGGCAACCATCATAAGTGATTTAAACTTTACATCACGAACGTATAATAAATGTACTTTAGTCACTTAAGTCATCCTTTGATATATATTCTTCTTCTTCCATCTCTGTCGTGCTATCTGTATTCCAGTTACCTTCGTCTTCGTCTTCATCTTCGAGTTCATTTGTGTCCCTAAGTAATCCTTCTTTTTGAACATCGAACAAATCACTTGTGCCCGATTCATGAGCTAAGGGACCAAGATCAACAACTAAGGAAATGCTCATTGCATTGTGAATATCCATCTCTTCTTGGTAAGCTCTATCAATCATAGGTACATCAATCACTTGTCGAGCTTTTACTTTACACACAACTAACCAACAGGATCTTGGTCTTTTGCATCCTGGATATGAGGCATAGTACACCTGAGATGCCTGTTGAGCTAACACAAATGGATCATATTTTGGATAGCTTCTCTTGCAATTAATATCAACAATCTTATACTTCTTATGTATTCTCACACCGCGATTTGTTGTTTGATCGAACCAATCACATTTAAAAAGCACAACTTTCTGTGATGGATTACCAGGAAACTCAACTTCAACAATCTCTTTAAGAACCCCATAATAATCACTCTCTACTAAGTCCTTTTCACCCCCCTTAACACAAACTCTAGAATTCACTGTTTTCTTTCCTTCAGCGTGTTCGTGGGTGTGAAATCTATAACCATTAATAATGTACCCAGTATATGTTTTCACTTTTCTCGAAGGTCCCCAAGGAAGATTCTTCAAACATATATTCGACACATGGTTTTGTGGATCATTCACTTATAAAGCACATGAAATGTTCAGGTAGGCATACATTAACTGACAACATATATTCACTTGTACAAAAATTTAACTGATTTTTGACGAGCATACGTAATTTGTAAACCATCATGTGAACTCATTCTCTATCCTTCTTTGTACATCCAATTCCGATATGTTTGAGACAGAAGATTGTAAACGAGATGTGAACTCACTGTAGAGAAGAAAATTACACAATTACCAATGGATCTTATTTCTAAAATCAACAGAGGGGCAAGCATCTCACCTAATATATGGTTGAACCTTTTCATAGTTAAGTAATATATAATTTCTTGCCACTTTGTATTCTTCATGAGAAAGGAATCGAGTTTGAATCTTTCCTAATATCCTCCCATAAATGTTACATATTGACAACGAAGCTTCATCTACATCTCGCCCAACTTCACCTTTATCATTGCGAGCCATGGATACATGTTTTGTCCACACATGTGCCTCAAAATAGTAGGAGAAGAATGTAGATGTTTCCTCAACAAGATAAGCATTGCAAATTAACCCTTCTACTTGTGCGTTGTTTTTCACCTTTAACTTTAAATGAAACAAGAACCTGGCATAATTCAAAGTATGATAATTAATAAGTATTATGTAATGACTACAGCTCACTATAGCATAATTTGAAAAATGACAACTACCTCTCAAAAGGATACATCCATGTATATTGTACTGGACCACAAACTTTTGCTTCGTAAGGCAAATGAACCAAGAGATGTTCCGTAACATTGAAAAAACTTGGAGGGAAAATCTTCGCTAACTTACATAGAAGAACTAGTATCTCTTGCTCCAACTTCATCATATGAGATACAGACAATTTAGGAGCACAAATATCCGGAAAAAAACAGACTTAATGAGAAAGGAATCGGAAGTAATCTTTCCATGAAGATGTGGCAATCATGGCTTTTCATGCCAGACAGCTTCAATTCATTAAAATCAACACATCTACAAAAATTTGATGCGTATCCATCTGGAAGGATTAATCCTTTCAACCATTCAAGCAAAATTTTATTTTGTTCTACCGTCAATGTGTAACATGCCTTAGGTATTGCTATTTTCTTCTGTCCGACGTTATACACATGTAGTTCTAGCCTATTGCAATATACTTCAACGTTACGATGAGCCTTCAAATTGTCTTTAGTTTTGCCCTTCACATCCATAATTGTATTGAAGATATTATCGAGTACATTCTTTTCATTATGCATTACGTCAATATTATGACGAACCAAATGTGTTCGCCAATACGGCAAATTCCAAAAAATACTCCGTTTAGCCCAATTATGGCTCACATATCTACCTTCCAATCTCCCAAGTTCTCTTCCCGACTCTGTTATTTTCGAACACCGACAAACACTACTCCTCAGGTCATCCCCAGTGAGACGTAGAATAGGTTGTAACATATCAGAGCCCTTATCTTTCTTAAATGATGTTGTATCCCGTCAAAATGGGTGATCCATAGGTAAGAAGTGGCGGTGGTAGTCAAACCATGAGTGTTTACCACCATGTTGTAGATGAAAAGACTTTGACCTCTCCATACAATATGGACACGCTAATCTTCCAGCTGTTTTCCATCCACTCATCATTCCATAGGTAGGAAAGTCATTAATAGTCCACATTAGTGCAGCACGCATCTAGAAGTTTTGTTTCTTTGCTATGTCATATGTAGCAACACCTTTAGTCCACAAATGGTTCAATTCTTCTATTAATGGTTGAAGATAAACATCTATTTATGTTTCGGATTCTTTGGTCCCGGTACAATGATTGTTAAAAATATCACAGGATCTTTCATACACAACCACGATGAGAGGTTATAAGGAGTGACAATAACTGGCCAACATGAATATTGCTTTCCTGACTTGCCAAATGGTGAGAAAGCATCAGTATAAAGTCCTAATCTCACATTCTACACCTCCTTTGCAAAATCTGGATGAATCCGGTCAAAGTGCTGCCAAGCCTCACCATCTCTCGAATGGCTCATGTTTCCATCTTCCAACTTAGCCTTTGCATGCCAACTCATGTGTTCAGCTGTAGTTTTAGATGCATACAACCTCTGCAACCTTAGTGTAATCGGAAAGTAGTACATTTTTTTGAAAGGGATCTCAAGCCTAACCCTTCTTTTTTTCTCACATTTTCTATGCACGTACCGAGCATGTCTGCAAAATTTGCATTCTTTCAAATTGATATCGTCCTTCCAATAAAGCATGCATCCATTAGTGCATGCATCTATCTATCTTTTGAACAGGCAACCCCAACCCAGATACTAACTTCTTCATTTGATAAAAGTCATTAGGTATCTTGTTGCTTCTTGGAACCACCTTTTTCATAAGCTGCACCACTTGGTGAAAAGCTTTTTCAGATACGTTATTTTTAGACTTAACTTTTTAGTAGCATTGAAACTAACAAAAGTACCGAGTGGTTCATAGACCCTTCCCATATGGGAGTGTCTGCTGCCCCCAACAAATCATAAAAATTCTACACTTCCGTGTTAGGAGGTTCTTCAACTTGCTCATCTGACGGTCTTTCCAAATTAAAATTAGGACCCGTCGCATCAATGATCATTTCTGGATACGTATTTCTAGAACTTGAATCAACTTGAACTGTACTAGATGTTGGGGTAGGCATGCTTTGATTTACATAGTGAGGTTCACCGTGACAAATCCACTTATGGTAGTTGCTAACATACCCATATCTGTACAAATGGATCTCAACTTGGTCCGGAGAGTCAAATTTCATGTTCTTGCATTTTGTGCAAGGACATCTGATTTTATCAGACTTGGAATTTGATAAAGCGAACGCAATAAATCCCTGCACCCCCTGTTCAAATTTAGTAGTAAACGCTTTACCGGGCAACCGCCTTCTATAAATCTAACCGCGATCTTCCATCTATATATATTCAACATATTATGCGACAAAGAGGTTTGACTGTGAGTTTATGCATGCTTGCATAAAAGGTTTAGGAAAGCTTAAGGGTAATAATCTTTATTATACTTTAAACAACAATTATAAATACATGAATAGTCAATTATGTACATGTTTCATGAAATACTTTTTTAGTAATTTATGTATACTTCTGTTATCATGCATCATACGTGGGCTTCTACTGGTGAACCATTATCGCAAAACACCAATTGGTTTCTCAATCATGTTTATATAGACACCCAATATACTTAGCATAGAATTAAATTTATTAACCCCTCTGACAATACCTCAATAAGCAACTAGATTTAAACTATGAAGCATCAACTAACTCAGCCACCAACTTACAATCAAAATTATGTTAAACCAACAACCACAAACACAACCACCAGTACAAAATCCATTAGGGATTTCGACAGAGTTTCCCCTATATACTGGACGTTTCTAGGCATCAAGCCACCACAAAATCAACAACATTAAAAAAAAAAACATTAACAGTCACAGCAATTATTTAATAGAACTAACGTAAGGGTAATCACCCATTATCCATGGGGAATGATCATCCATCACTCACGAGGAATGATAACCCATCACTCACGGGGATCCATTCATATAAGTTAAAAAAAGAGAAAAAAAAAAGATGCAGTGGGTATCCAGGGGGGGAGGGGGGAGCAAAGTGGAGAAAAATTGACCCATACTTCACTTAGCATCTAGAATTCTCAACTAAAATAATATAGCTAACCATATAGTAAAGGAATTTATTAAATTCCTGAACTCATTTCTATTGCATTTCATACTAGAAAAATGCACAATTTGAAATCATTCCATTTCATATTTCTTCTTCTTCACATACAAATAAAGTCTTCACAAAGCTACTCAAGTATAGCTAAGGAATTGATGCAAAGGAACAAAGCTGCTCAACAACATGAATAATAAAACATAAATGATGCTCGATTCCTTTCTTTCTTTCTTTTTTTTTTTTTTTTTTTTTTTGGCTTTCATTGTTTGTTTTTCAGATTTTTATTTTATATCAAATTTAAATATATATATATATCAAATTTAAATTTAATATTTAATATTTTATATCAAATTTAAATATATAAAAATAATATATGTAAAGTATATGAATTATTTTATAATAAATTATATAGTAAAAACTTTTATTTTAAAGAAAGTGTCAATTTTTTTAAACGATTTAATTTAGATGAAGAGAGTAATATATAGTCTCTACAAATAAAATAATTCATATAATTAAAAAATAAAAAAGGAAAACTTAAATAATTACCTAGCCCAAAAAGGGGAGGATTTTTTTTTTTTTTAATGTCAGCAATATATTCTCTATTCTCATAGAAGCAAGTGGTACAAACAACTCCAACGTTGTTTGGTAGTAATATTTGTTTTCCCATACATAAAAAGAGGAGAAAGTGCAATCCGTTTCTGGAAACCATTCCTTCCTTTTTTTTTTTTTTTTTTGGTCACTCGACATTCTGTGTCTTAGTATTTATTTATTTAAGGCCAGCGACCATATCAAAGTATGAGAGTCTTTGTTATCTTTTTTAGAGAAATCAAGGCAGCATTAGTAAATAAATGTCAAATTACCAGTTGTCAGCCTCCACAGTTCACCTTTTCTTTTCTTTTTCTTGACATACTTTGATTCAAAGTTCAAGCCAAAATTTCTAAGACTCGAAAATCAAATCAATTATTCAATATTTGTGGAAGAAAAGTAAATATGAAAATAAATGAAAAAAATTTCATATTTAGGTAGAAATAACTGAGAAAGGGAAATAAATTGAGAAGGAATCTCCTCTATATGGGTAAATATTTTTTTTTTCAAATCTTGGAGATGTTAGAGAAATAAATAATGTTAAAGGATAAATATATTTTTATTTCATAGTTTTTATGATTAAAATAGTAAATGTAATTTGTATAATAGTAGATTTAATGCTTAAAATTAATATGTTTGAAGGTGTGTTACACATATTTTGAGAATGAAAAAAAAGTTTATATTATATAAATAAATAAATAAAAATTTTAAATTTATGTACCTCATTATGCAAATAATTCAAAATTGGTGACAAAGTAAACATTTAATTGAAAAACTAAATTTTTATTTGGAAGAAGTTTGAGTTTGAGTTTAAAATAAAAAAAGAAAAGAGGCAATTCAAGGCTGCAAAATCCAAATTTTAAAACAGTAGCTTAACTATGGATTAATCTATCCACAAAAAAAAAAAAGGCAATTAAATTTAGGCTGGAAAAACACGGTTTTGATGGGGTTGGGAAGTCAACCAAAGCGGTGTTCCCGTCTGTCTGCGACTTCTCTGATCTGAAGAATTTATCAGCTGTATATTCTGCTGAGTCTGAGCAAACATTATGATAACAAGTTAACATGGCAAATAAATTTATCCTTACACCAATCTTCCAGGTTGCAATTTCATTATGAGTAAAAGATACTATACTCAGTAATGCCACCATGACAATTCATTCCACAGAGTTCAAACAAAATCCATCACAAATAATCACCAAGTAGAATCCCAAAAATTTTTTGTCTAAAAATCAAGACAATGAAGTAAGGGAAGAAGAAATTCACCTCTATGGCGGCGTTGCTGTTGAGCCTCCGGGGTGGGGGGTCGCCGGTGGGGAGCTTGGGATGAGGGGTCGACGGGTAAGGGAGCTTGGGACGAGCTAGGGGCCAGCGGGTGGGGGGCTAGCGGGGTGGGGAACCGCAGGTGGGGGGATCGGGGACAGGAGGAGATGGGGGAAGGGAGAAGGGGGGCGGGGGGGGGGAGGGCATGGCGGTCTGGTGAAGCTGGGGAGGGGGTAGCCGTGGCGGGGGGTGGTTGGGTTGCCGGGGGGAGGGAAGTCGAGATGGGGGCCGCCGAGGGAAGGGGAAGTCGGGACGGGGGTGCCGGTTGGAGGAGGGGTAGCGAGAGGGTAGGAGGAGGGAGTGGGAAGAAGAAGAAGAAATTGGGAAATCTAAGTGTTTGAAAAAGTAGATTATCCCAAAAAAAATTAGAACAAAAAAATGAAAAAAATGTCACGAATTTGCCAGGGATTAGTAGTAATTTTGTGATTTCGTGGCAAATAATCACAGATTAGCCATAGAACACACAATAAAAATTTGTTTATTTATATTCAATATAAAAATATATTTTATATATTTATATAATTTTAAAATTTTATATACTATCTATCTTTTTTATTAAATAATTTATACATACATGTATATATATATATATATATATTTATATATTTATACATAGACACACACAAACACACACCATACATATTGAAGTACACACACACACACACACACTCATTCATATACATATATAAATATATATTCATATATATATATACACACACATATATATATACACTCACACACACATAATTAATGAAATTTTCTTATTAATTAATGTCACGGTAATATAGTTAATTGCACTGATATTGTTGTCAAAAAAAGAAAATATATATATCATATCTTTAAATTTTTTTTTTCATACACACATATATTTCTATACAAAAATATTACATTTTATTTTAAATTCATATCAATTATTTTTCAAAAATAATTAAGTTAGAGATAAAAAAACATAATGTTTAAAAAATATTTAACCATTTTAATCAAAATGTTTTATTTACACACACATATTCATATACGTGTATATATATATATATATATTCATATATACACACACACACACACATAATTAATGAAATTTTCTTATTAATTAATGGAACTCCTTATTATTCAACTTATGAAACATGTAAGTTGTTCTTATCATAGTAACCATATATATTTTAACTCTAAGAAAATTATCTACAAAGAACATGTAAGAATATTTTATATAATAAGCAATATTAGTAAGAAAATCATGGATATATTCCATGATGAGAACACTCATGTGTATATAGTATACAAAATTATACAAAAAAGCCTTATAAATAAGTAACTTTAAATGTATTTAGATTAAAATTATTTAGAGTGATAATTTTTTTTAATTCATTTTATAGAAAACACCAATCCATCGCAAATCCCTCGCAAATGGTTGCGAGGGATTTGCGACAACCTCTTTAAATCCGTCGCTAAGTTTGCCACAGATTAGCTAATGCAAGTATTTTTTAAATTTTTTTCTTCAATTTTTTTTAAAAAATAATTTCCATTGCAAATTCCTCGCAGTTGTTGCGAGGGATTTGCGACAGCATCTTCAAATCCATTTCAAATAATTTCCGTTGCAAATCCGTCTCTAAGTTTGCGATGGATTAGCTGGAGCTAGTATTTTTTTTTAATGTTTTCTTCAATTTTTTTTTAAAAAATAATTTCCGTCGCAAATCTCTTACAATTGTTGCGAGGGATTTGTGACGGCATCTTTAAATCCATCGCAAATCTGCCTCAAATAATTTCCGTTGCAAATCCGTGTCTAAGTTTGAGACGGATTGGTTAGAGCAAGTATTTTTTAAATTTTCTTCTTCAAATTTTTTCTTTTAAAAATAATTTTCGTCTCAAATCCCTTGCAATTGTTGAGAGGGATTTGCGACAGAAACTTTAAATCCGTCGCAAATCCACCTCAAATAATTTCTGTCGCTAATCAGCGATGGATTTGTGAGGGCCATTCAACAAGTTTCCTTAATTCTTTTTCCGTCGGTGAGTCATCACAAATTTGCAACGGATTTTGTCCGTCGCAAAAATCCGTCGCATTTTGATGACTTTCTTGTAGTGATGGGTCTGACAGATGCTATTGTAGAAGAAAATCTATCATCATCACAAAATAATGTTAAAGTTATGATTTTTCTCCGCCATTATTTTCATGAAGATTTAAAAGTGGAATACCTTATTGTGAAAAATTCTCTTATTTTGTGGAACCATTTGACAAAAAGGTTTGACCACCAGAAAATGGTCGTCCTTTCAAAAGTACGATATGACTAGATGTACTAGGGATTTCAAGAATTTAAATCTTATCAATGAGTATAATTTTGCAATATTTAAAATTAGCTCGCAATTAAAATTGTATGGAGAAAATATTACTGATGAATATATGTTGGAGAAAATTTTCTCTACTTTTCATGTCTCGAATATGCTCATGCAGCAATATCAAGAAAAGGAATTTAAGAAATATGCAGAATTGATATCTTGTCTTCTCCCAAAAGTGAATGCTGTTAAACCTCGTAATTTTGGCTCCAGAAGAGGTTGTGGTCGTGGTCATGGCCATGGACATACAAGCAGTTATAATAGAAATATTCATTATAATTACAAAAGTCAAAACAAAGTTATAAGAAATAATGATAACCACCAAAAGTGGTCCAAAAATAATGAGAAAGGAAAAGAAAATGATGTGGTTCCTACAAATTATGAAGATAAAGGTTATTGTTGTGGTATGAAAGGTCATCGGTCTCGTACCTATCGTACACAAAACACCTTGTTGATCTTTATCAGACTTCTATTAAAAAAAAAAGGCAAAAATGCATAAACAAATTTTACTCTATAACATTTTCTTCATGATAATAATGATGATAATGATACCAACCTTGAAGATGTTAATATCGATATAACTCATTTAGATGTGATTGATTTTTTTTAGCATCCAGAAAAAAGAATTGATTATTTGATTGGTGATAAAAGCGTTCAAAATAATTAAAAGTTTACTTTTAATATGTTTATTTTATATTTTATAATTTTGACATTGTAATAGTAATTAGCATTTAAAGTTTTTATTTTATTATTTAAATATTTAACTTTATAAATGTTTTGTTATACCCGAATGACTATTATTCCATTTATTGGATATAAAAGTAGCATTGAAGATATATGTTTAATTAATGTACAATACATACCACATTGAAAGATAAAAAATATTTCTCTTACCTAAAGATAGGAAAAACAAATATTCATACTATAGTGGTAGTGTAAAATTGATTGAAGGCATTGAAAGAGCAAATATATTATTACTTGGAGGAACAAATGTTATTATTCATAAAGCGTTATTTCTTCAAAATCTCAAATAAATTTATTAAGTTTTAAAGACATTTGCTAAAATGGATATCAAATTGTACTACAAGAAAAAAACCAAATTAGCGACGGCCAAATCGGTCGCTAATCACGTTTAGCGACGGATTACGTCCGTCGCTAAAAAAGGCGTCGCAATTTGTGACAAAATAAAAATCCGTTGTAAACAGCGACAGATTTGTGATGGTCATCTAATTGATGACATTATAATTAAGTTTATAATTAACATAGCGACGAATTTGCGACGGCAAAAAATTTTATTTAAAAATTTTTAATTTATTTAGTAACGGATTTTCGACGGAAAAATTTTTTAAATTATAAAAAATTAATTAATTTAGCAACAGATTTACGACGGTCAAAAAAATTTATTTAAAAAAGTTAATTAATTTAACGACAGATTTGCAACGGCAAAAAATTTATAAATTTTAGAAAAATCAATTAATTTAGCAATAGATTTGCGACAGCAAAATTTTTTTTATTCACAAAAATTAAAATAATTTAGCGACGACTTTGCGGCGGCAAAAAAATTATTTTTAAAAAAATAATTAATTTAGAAAAAAAATTGTGATAGCCAAAAATTTTTATTGAAAAAATTACTTAATTTAGCGATGGATTTGTGACGGTAAAAAATTTTTATTAAAAAAATTAATTAATTAGATGCCCAGCCTGGCCCGCCCGTAGCCCGGCCTGGCTCACCACTATCCAACCCGCAAAGAATATTATGAGATTATGTCGGACTTGAAGCTCGAACCCGCGTCCTTGTTGTAGAGGAACATGTGTTCCACTACTAAGCTATTGATATTCTTGTGATTTATTGTGCTATATATTTATTATATAATAATTTTTTTGTGAATTAGAGACGGATTTACAAGGGCTTTGCGACGAATCTGCGGTGATCCAATTTTCCGTCTCAAATCCATTGTTAATTAGCCATGGATTTGCGATGGCTAATTTTTCAAGATTTAAAAAATAAATTTATTTTTAAATTTTGGATGGTCGTCACAAATTCCTCGCTAATTGCAATGGATTTGCTAGAGCTTATTTTTAATTTAAAAAATAAATTTATTTTTTAATTTTGGATTGCCGTCGCAAATCCCTCGCTGATTGCAAAGGATTTGCGAGCAATCAGGGTTTATGAAACCATGATCCCTCATAAATCCATCACCAATCTAAAAAATTCACAAAAAAAAAATTAAGTTTGATTATTATTTATATGTGTGTGTGTGTTAAAATAGTAGAATACGCGAAAAGACATTACTAAATTGAAATATTTATATATATAATATACATATGATATTATTAAGTATATATATGTATGAATATGACATATATGTCTATCGCAATTAAATGCATATACATATGTGTATATATATCAATTTGTATGAATATTTAAATATATGAGTATATATATATATATATGTATATCTAAATATGTATGTATATATATATATATATATTAATATATTAAAAATGTATTATAACATATATATATAGATATATGTATATATATATATATATATCGACACACATGCTAACATAAATAAATATTTATATATGTATGTATATATATTTATTTTTATATTAAAAAAGTATATTAACATATTTATATGCATATAAAAAATGTTATATTAATATATGTATATATATATATATATTAATATTATGAGAATTTTTAGATGGCCATCGCAATTCCTTTGCAAATTTGCGACAGATTTGCGAGAGCTTATTTTTTTAATTTTAAAAAATAAATTTATTTTTAAATTTTGGATGACCTTCGCAAATTTTTAGCAAATTTGCAAAGGATTTGCGAGAGCCCATTTTTTTTAATTTTTAAAAAATAAATTTATTTTTTAATTTTGGATGGCCGTCGCAAATCCCTAGCAAATTTGTGACGAAATTGCGGGAGCTCATTTTTTTTAATTTTAAAAAAATAAACTTATTTTTTAATTTTGGATGGCCATCGCAAATCCCTCGCTAATTTGCGATGGATTTGCGAGGGCTTCTTTTTTTAATTTTAAAAAATAAATTTATTTTTAAATTTTAGAAGGGCGTCACAAATCCCTCTCTAATTTGCGATGGATTTGTGAGGGCTTACTTCCCTCACAAATTTTGTGACGGATTTGCAATGGCTTAATTTTTTTAATTTTAAAAAAATTAATTTATTTTTAAATTTTGGATGACCGTCACAAATCCCTCGCTAATTTGTGACGGATTTGCAAGGGCTTTTTTTTTAATTTTAAAAAAATAAATTTATTTTTAAATTTTAGAAGGCTGTCACAAATCCCTCTTTAATTTGCGACGGATTTGTGAGGGCTTAATTTTTTTAATTTTAAAAAAATAAATTTATTTTTTAATTTTGGATGGCCATCGCAAATTCCTCGCTAATTTGTGATGGATTTGCAAGGGCCTTTTTTTAAATTTAAAAAAATAAATTTATTTTTAAATTTTAGAAAACCATCGCAAATCCCTCTCTAATTAGCAACGGATTTGCGAGGGTTTAATTTTTTTAATTTTAAAAAAATTAATTTATTTTTAAATTTTAGATGGCCGTCGCAAATCCCTCGCAAATTTGCGACAAATTTGTGAAGGCATATTTTTTTAATTTTAAAAAAATAAATTTATTTTTAAATTTTAGAAGGCTGTCGCAAATCCTCTCTAATTTACGATGGATTTGCGAGGGCTTAATTTTTTCAATTTTAAAAAAATTAATTTATTTTTAAATTTTGTATGGCCATCGCAAATCCCTTACAAATTTGCGACGGCTTAATTTTTTTAATTTAAAAAAAATAAATTTATTTTTTAATTTTAATGGCCGTCGCAAATCCGTCGCAACTTTGTGACGGATTTGCGAGAGCTTATTTTTTTAATTTTTTAAAAAATAAATTTATTTTTACATTTTGATGGCCGTCGCAAATTTGCGACGGATTTGCCAGGGTTTATTTTTAAATTTTAAAAAATAAATTTATTTTTTGGCCGTCGCAAATCCGTTGCAAATTTGAGACGGATTTGCGAGGGCATTTTTTTTAATTTTAAAAAAAATAATTTTATTTTTAAATTCTGAATGGCCGTCACAAATCCCTCGCAAATTTGCGATGGATTTGAGAGGGCTTATTTTTAAAATTTTAAAAAAATAAATTTATTTTTAAATTTTGGAAGGCCGTCGCAAATCCCTCTCTAATTGCAGTGGATTTGCGATGGCACTTTAATTTTATAGCGTTAATTAAATATGAAAAATGACTGTCGCAAAGCCGTTGCAAATTAGTGATAGATTGGCAACGACTTTCAATTTAATTAGTGCTAATGAATAATTTAAAAAAACCGTCACAAATTTGTCTATAATTTGAAACTGCTAGTTGTTTGTCACTAATCCGTTGCAATTACTAATGGATTAGAGACGAAATTTTAAAAAATTAATTTATTTTTAAAATTTTTGCTTCTGTTGTTGTTCCGTCCCAAATTAGTCGTCGCAAAAATCCGTTACTAATTTGATGTTTTTCTTGTAGTGTTGAAATAATGGAAGAAGATGAGTTTGAGTATATCTGTATTACTCAAATAATTTTGGATAAAAAAATTTATTAGAAAAGCTACTATCTCTTTCATTTGGCCTATATTGCACAAAAATCCATGCAATCGAAGTGCATCATTGCGTAAATCAGAAGTTTATTAATCCTGCTACATTTATCATTTAGTATGACTGTTTGGGTCATTCATGAGCCATTATGATACGAATGATAATTGACAATATGCATGGACATCCTTTGAGTAGTCAAAAGACGTTGATATCAAATAAATTTTCATATGTTAAATTTTCTCAAGGGAAATTGGTTATTAAACCATCTCCAACAAAAGTAGAGTTTGAGTCTCCAGCATTTTTGGAAAGAATTCATGGTGATATATGTGGATTAGTTCATCCACTATGTGTGCAATTCAAATACTTTATGGTTTTAATTGATGCATCAACCTGGTAGTCGTATGTTAGTTTATTATTAGCTCAGAACTTGGCATATGCAAGATTGTTTGTCCATATAATTTACTTAAGAGCGCAATTTCTATATTATTCTATTAAAAGGATCCATCTAGATAATATTGGAGAATATTTCTCCCAAATTTTTTATGCTTATTGCACGTCGATTGACATTGCTATTGAACATCCAGTAACTCATGTTCATACACAGAATGGTCTAGCTGAATCATTCATTAAAAGATTATAATTAATTATTAGACCGTTATTAATGAGAACAAATCTCCCTACATCTGCTTGGGGACATACTATTATGCATGCTACATCACTTGTACGTATAAGGCCAATAAGTTATCACAAATTTTTTCCATTGCACTTGGTTTTTGGTTCAGAGCAAAATATTGCTCATTTAAAAATTTATGGGTGTGATGTATATGTACCGATAATGCTAAATCAACGTACTAATATAAGTCCTCATAGAAGATTGGGGATATATGTTAGATATGATTCTCCTTCTATAATTGATATGTTGAACTATTGACAGATGATGTATTCACGGTATGATTTGTTGATTGTCATTTTGATTAAATTCTATTTCCTAAATTAGAGAGAAAACATAAACCACATAAAAAATGGTTGTCTGGACAATATCATTGAATTATTTGGATCTGCACATAAGCGCAAGTAGACTAGAAGTTCAAAAGATAATTTATTTGCAAAGACTTGCAAATCAATGGCCAGATTTTTTTTTGTTTACTCTACAAGGGTAACTAAACGCATATTCTAGCTATAGATGTTCCTATTCAGAAGGAGGTTCCACTAGGACAAAATGAAATTCCTATAGCTGCTAAATAAAAAACAAGCCAGAAGCATGGACGACCTCTTTATTCAAAAGATAAAAATCCTCGAAAGAAAAGAGGATTAAATGAATAAAATGATCAAATTAAAAAATTAAAAAATAAGGACTAAGTGGCAACTAATGAAAAGATCCAAATATCTAAAAATAGTGAATAGAATAATGATATGTTTATCAACTATATGACTTCTGACTAAAGTTGGATTCGGATGAAAATAACTGTTGATGATGTTTTTGCATACAATATAGCACTTGATATATTAAAAGATAATGATGATCTTGAACTAACATCAGGTGAAGAATGTCATCATAGAAATGATTGGTCAAAATAAAAAGATGTTATTCAATCGAAGTTAAACTCATTTACAAAGTGTGAGGTTTTTAGACCTATAGTTCGAACATCAGAAGGTGTAAAACTAATTAGTTATAAATAAGTATTATTTGTGTAAAAGCAAAATGAAAACAATGAAGTCGTAAGATATAAAACATGACTTGTGGCGTAAGGCTTTTCACAAAAAAATTGGTATTGATTACGACGAGACATATTCACACATGGTAGATACAATTACACTTCAATACCTTTTGAGTCTAGTAGTACGAGAAAAGATTAACATGCGTCTAATGGATGTTGTGAATGCTTATTTATATGGGAACCTTGATAATGATATTTATATGAAAATCCCAAAAGGATTTAGTATGCTTGAAGCATATAATTCTAGTCATCGTAGAAATTATTCCGTTAAATTACAAAAGTCATTGTGTGGTTTAAACCAGTCTAGATGCATATGGTATAATCGTCTTAATGAATATTTATTAAGATCAGGGTATAAAAATGATCCGATATGTTTATGTGTATTTATTAAGAAATTTGGATTTGGTTTTGTTATACTTACTGTATATATTGATGATATCTACCTTATTGGAACTCCAAAAGAGCTCTAAGAGGCACGAGGTTGCCTGAACTAAGAATTTGAAATTAAAGATTTTGGAAGAACCAAATTTTATCTTGGTCTGCAAATAAAACATTTGGAAGATGATATTTTTATTCATCAATCAACATATACAACTAAAGTTTTGAATAAGTTTTACATCGACAAAACACATCTATTGAGTATTTCAATGGTTGTCATGTCATTAGATGTAAATAAAGACCCTTTTCGACCTCGAGAAGATAATGAAGACCTTATTGGTCATGAAATACCATATCTCAATGCAATTAGTGCATTAATGTACTTTGCTAATAACAATCGACCTGATATAGCATTTTCTGTAAATTTATTAGCAAGATTTAGTTCTTCTCCAATGCAACTAGAATAGTATTAAACATGTATTAAGATATCTCTAAGGGGCAATAGATCTCGGATTGCTTTATTCAAATAAAACCAACTCGATGTTGTTTGGATATGCTGATGCTAGTTATCTATCTGATCCACATAAAGCATGTTTTCAAACTAGCTATTTATTTACATATGGTGGTACTGTTATACCTTGGCGCTCTATAAAACATCAAGAAGATGTTGATGATAATACTACAATGAGTATATTTTTAGTGGTTGATCTTGGGCCATTAACACACGCAGAAGGTATAAATGAAATATTGGATGTTCAGGAACAGATATTAGATTAGGATCGGGACTCGAACCAAAATGAGTAGGATGATGAGGGTACTTGGGAAAAATATTCTGAAACAGACGTTGACTCCAAGGAATACATTTCAGAAACTAACTTAAGCGAATAGTACAACTTGGCTACATATAATTTTTTTGTTTAATTGTTTTTCGTCATTATATTTAGGTATTGTACTTCGAAGAACGAGTACCTTGCTATTTTTTGAACTTTTTAAGTGTGAGGATATGTTACAATTTTCATACTTTTACAATTAATTGTAACTAATTTTTTCTCCACCTAGGTATGTCTATTGAAAAGCATTTGCCTGATGATGACCAACAGTGTACTCGGTCACAAGACTGTACGCCATCACCCTAACATGTTTCTCGGATACTAGTGCAAGACACATTCTTAGGAGATGCACATACCAAGCAGGACATAGATTCCCTTGTAGTTCTATCGTCTGTAGTATTGCATCAACCTGGATCATAGGCTGAGGATCACCGACCATTGATTATGCCACAAGCGGATGTGTACGTATAAAATTTATAAGACATGTATTAATATAATTTTTTTTCTAGCCAAATAGTTGTATAATATATTCATGCACATTATTACTTTATGAATACATTACTCTAAGTTATATATTTGACTATATTTTAATTTTGATGTTAAATATTTTTGTTTGCATTACGTTCATTTCCATATTAATTGAGTTTTTTCCTAGAGATATGACTAAATTTTTATATTTCTCTTATGCTCATTTCCATTTAATGTTTATTAAAAAAAAATATTTTCTAGTTCCGATAAATGTGTACGGGAGATCACATCTATATTTCAGAGGTACTTCGATGGACCTTACACGACATATGCTGATGTCTTGATGAGCATGAAGAACGTTTGGTTTGAAGAGTTTGGAGTAAGTTACCAATTATGTACAAATGAATCAAAATTATTATTATTTTCACTTCATATATATATTTTTATTTATTTGTTTTGAACTAACAACATGGATTTTTTATTGATTTTTGTGTAAAAGCTATTTCATTGGGTCGATGAGCATCGTGCTAAAATCCAGTCTAATTGGGAGTATAAGTGTTGGACCCACTTTTCTGACACCCTATTGAGACTGTGAAGGACGATCCCAGCTAACCAGTCTCCCTTTTGGATCGACACTCCATATTGGGAGGCGATGCAACAGCGCTAGAGCACATAGGAGTTTTAGCAGGTCTCCTCTGCTACTCAAAGGAACAAGAGTCACGCCACCTCTACTTATACTGGAGGCTCAGTCTCGTTCATTGTTCATGAGGACCACATGGTACTTTTTTCAATTATTCACAAATTTTGTATTTCTACTTCGTGTAAATAATTTTCAAGTCAATATTTTTATGAATCAATTTTCTAATTGTAGCATTAGAAGATGAGCACTGATTTCAGCCACATCAAATGGTACAAGAGGCTGCACACGTTTTAGAGTGGAGAGAGACGGGGACAATATGTCAGCGAGCACTCTCACAAGACATTAGTAATAATTTATAAATTCATACTTTTAGAATATTTTTTGGTTCATTACATTTTACGTAATGAAATACTAATTTTGAAATTGATTTTAAGAGGATGTAATGGCTGCCAAGGAGCGTCTTACTCAGGCATCTTCCTCTTCATCTGTCAGTGTTACCTCTTCTGTCATTCTGGACGAGAGGACTCTATTTATCAAGGTGATAGTTGGGAACAATTGAGGACAGGTGTATGGACTGGGCTCTGAGGCTTCACAAGTGAAATAGCAGCTCCAACAGGATTCTATGCCATCCACATCCTTTACACCCGCTGAGATAGATGATATAGTAGAGAGGAATGTTGAGGAGAGGGTGCATGCAGTGAGAAGCGAGTTGAAGAAGGATTTCGAGAAGAAGGTGGATCAGATACAAAATCAAGTTACTAGATTTCTTACACTGATTTCAGAGAGGTTCAGTGTACAGCTTCCACCATTGCAACCGATTCAGGGAGATGGTGAGGCGGATGGGACAGGGGATAGCTTTATTCCACCCCCGTATCCTCACCCATCGATACATTCTCGTCCTCATTCTCCATCCTCTCCTCCTTCAGCTGGTGACACTGCTCCTGTAGTGTAGGGATTTATATAGACATTATTGTGTAGATTGCATTTTTATTACATTACACATTTGTAGTTATAAATGTATTTTCTATTGTTGAGAAGATTATTTTTATTTCAATTTAATGAGTCCAATTTTATTATGAATTTAAATTTGGTATGACATATATTGTTTGATACATGGTGCAGGGGTTTAAAATAATTAATAAATGGGCCCTGTAATGGGAAAAAGAGATTAGTTACGAATTAGCTAAGCTAAGCATTAGTGATAGTTTAGTTACGAAAATTTTAATTTTTAATTAAAATTAGTTGTCTCTAAATTCTAACAAATTAGCTAGGGTTTAGCTACAGACCATCGTTAATCCCTAGCAAACTTTGCTAGAGTTTAGCAATGGTCTGCTAATTCACCTTTCAAAATAGATTTATATGCCGTCACTAAGCCTTAGCTAATTTTGCAAGGACTTAGCGACGGCTATTGAATTTGCTACTGACATAAAAAACTGTTGCTACACAATCGAAATATTAGTGACGGTTGGTAATACCAGTAATAAGATTTATTTATTTTTTTTTTTTTTGTCGTCGCTATACCCTCGCTAATATGAAGTTTGACGCCTACTTGTCTTGCGATATGTGCCCTTGCAAAGCAACGGCTTTTCCTACCGTCGCAAATGTTTTATTTAGCGACTAGCATTTTTGCTACTGCTTTTTCCATCATTATGCCGTCACTAAGTGTTGTTAGTGACGAAATAGCAACGACTTTAGCCATCGCTAATGTTCTGTTTTCTTATAGTGTTGATGACTCTCCCTATAGGTTAGAGGACTTAAGCAAGGGGATCTAAAATCTTTGGGTTTTTTTGTAATTTATTTTGAATTATTGTCTTAGTTGATATCAAAAGTTGACAAGGTGGATAAAAAGTTCCATGGTATTAAAATTGGGAAATTCTTGTGTGCACTCGATGCGTGTGCATCGGTGCATTAGATACTTATACAATATGCAGGTAAAATTATACACAATATTTATTGTATAACTCTCAGTGTTCATTGTTCAAGTTTCTAATGCATTCGGTGCACGTACATCGGGTGCATGCAAGAATTTCCCATTAAAATCAGTAGAACTCGCCCTACCATACTGCACCTAATATATGCCTATTATCTCATTTGTTTGGGAGTATACTTTTCAAGAAATCTCCTTACAAGATCTGTCACAATCTTTTTATCTAAGTGGTACTATATCATTCTTAATAAATGACACTTAATTAATCTAGTTGTTGTGAACTAGGGAGAATTAAAAAACTAGGTAGCTGTCTCGTGCAAGGCACTAGCTCGGGTACCTGTGAGAATAAAATATTGGTGCAAAATACAACAAATTATAATAAAATGCAGAAGTAACATTTTCATATATTAAGATATGAGTTCAAATATTTGCAATGTCTGCATACTTTGACAAACTATATTCATACATTGATGTCCTAAGAAAATTTTGAAAAACTCTCATACACAAAATTTCACATAGTTTCATCAAACTTCTATGTCAAAATAGTTGCGTCTTCTGTTGCTGCAAGGAAGAGGGATATTGTTTCTAAGCTCTGCTTGCCACGATCCACATAGTTACCCAAAAATAGATAATTAGCTTTAGGAGAAAAACCCGCATATTCAAAGCAGCCACTACAAGCATGAGAAACATAGTTCATTGGATATCACATCATCAAGAAGGAAAGACAATCCAAATAAACTGTATAAAATAGTATTAGTAGGGATGATAAATACAAATGCATCCAAAATTTTCTATTTCACTAAACTCCCTGATCCAACTATCCATCTCCAATGCCCCAACTCCATTCCTTTGCACAACCTCAACAATGCTTATAACCTTGCTAAACAGTAACACTAAATAACTTCAAGTTCATTTTGAACCATTGCCGAGGGAAGTTATCAGACTACAATACCTATGACCAGAACATCCATACAAATCCCCCAAAAGGCAGAGGAAATTCATAACCCAATATTGAAGGGGAAAATAAAATAAGAATCCAATATTGTTTAATTTCTTGCTAGACAAAGGATTACTCGTTCATTAAATGAATACTACTATAAAGAGAAAATGACAATTGCTAAACAATACTCCAAGTGATCTCAAGTTTTCAAGAGAAAAAATGATCAAAATAATCCTTCTATTTCAGCTAGGCCTAATTGCAGATTATTCAAATCCCTTATCTGCTCTCCCCAGTCTCTTTGAAACTAAAAAAAATCACAAATTATACAAACTTTACAATATCACTAACCTTGATCTTCTTGAGTAGCTCATAACCAGTCATTTGGTCATAAATATACAAAGCTTCATGTAGCTCTTGTTCATGCTTCAAAGCTTCTGCGGCTTCTTTTTCCTCTGTTTTCCTTACTTTAGCTTGCAAGATGAAATTTTAAACATGAAGGAACTTCATCTGCAAAAGATTAATCAATATATGCCTCCAAATAAATCATTCTTTTGCACCACCAAAAAAGGTGAGATCCATATCTATTATTGTTTACTGTAAGATTCGTCGATTTAAAATTCTTAACAAGTTCTTTTACTAGTAAAACAACTCTTCTCAGTTCCCTAACAAGCTTCAATTTAACAGGAAATAGAACGTATTGATGTCACTATGTACACAGCCAAATGACCAGCCAATACCAGAGTTCATATAAGTAAAGCTCATGGCAAAAGATCGTGTAAGAAAGAAATGAGCTATGATCATTTTTACCATCTTTTCCCTTTCTTTGGCAATTTTCATTTTGGCATCATTTTTCCCCATTCAAAGAACATAGAAGTAATGCTAAAATAAATAAACTAAAAGTAGAAATTCTAATAAAGTACCATCTCTTTGTCAACTCTTTTCCAAAATACAATTATGTCTGTCACCAGTTTCATTGTATGAATCCCTGCACCCCTCATTAGTTTAAGTGATCTACTAACCTTCATTTTTACTTGAAAAAAGAGAATATAACTAAAAATCAGCAAAGAAAAGCCTAAAAGCTAGATTTGTTCCACCATCTCAGAGTTGCGATCAATATTCTCATCAGAGCACAGAATGAAAATGGAAAATAAAAAATGCCCTAGTTATCTTACCTCTTTTTGACAAATCTCTGTGAACCTCTTGTCATCTGCCAATTGCTTTTTGTGGAAATTTGTAAAGATCCTATAATGTTTTGAAATGTCTTTCCTCACCATGCTCACCCAGTATTTACCTGTGTTCTCTCTTTCTTCCTGCTCAATCTCAGTAAGGTCTTTCTTCACCTTTTGCCTTTTGGGTAGACTAAATTCAAAAATCTGCAAATTTTACACATCCAAAATATAACTGTGGACTTATTCACAGGTCATTTGTAACATATTTCAGGAAGAACTCCCTAACCTCCAAAGAAATTCCCAGCAAGAAGAAATAAATAGAGAGAAAAGGTTATGAAGCATCATGACCAGAAGCTGACACTGACCTCATAAGTGTCTCCTTTCTCAAGCACATTTACATAATAAACTTGCAGAACACCACCTTCTGACAAGATAGACCATCGTATACTCCAGCAGCACCATCAGGAATTAAGAATCCCTCAAGTGCAGCATCACTAAATTTGAGATTGAACTTCTGCACTGAATCATTAGCCACCTGGGCTTTCAATCTAGCTTGAAGCGATTCATACTGGGGCTTGGGATCACCCATTACTGTTCGGCTTCTAGGCCCAAATCTCTTATCTACAGCCATCATTTCAGCTAGCGACCTCAGGTCAAAAGTTCCTTTGAGGTAAAATTCCTCAACACAGATATCTAATACATGGAAAATTCAATGATGTTGCCAATTTTTCATAAGGCAGCAGGATTCCATAAGAGATGCTCTCTCCAATGTCCAAATAACAAGGATCACTAACTAATTTGCAAAGTCATTATGAATTTTTTTCAGAATAGTAGCCATCAAATTCACTAATAGAAAAACAATCAGGATCCATTTACACCCAAATCAAACACATGAAAATGATGGAGCAAACCTTCAAGTGAGTAGTAGCCTTATCCTTGTCTGTAAACACTCTAGTAGACTCAACAATGAACTCTGCTCCAGTTTCCCCAAAAACAAGAAATCAAGAGTTATGCAAGCCAGTTATGAAGTTTTCCATCTATCCTTATTAGCCTAATCCAATATATTGAAAGAGGATTATGAAAATTGACGTAACAATAGGAGTTGAAAAACATGATATTTTTTGCAGAGCTAAATTTAGTCTAAAGTAGAATTCAAAAGAGCTACATTGAGTGGTCTCTCTCACATGGCAATTCATCAATTGATTCCTCCCAGATAACGTAATCTCCCAGACACGGACACAAGCAATTATACCCTGTGAATAACAGAGAAACTAAGATCAAGATACAAGTAAACAATTATTACTAAGGGGAAATAAAATTATGTCTGTCAGAAGTTGTAGTAATTTGAATCATTTCAAATAATTTACCAATTACAAAAAGGACAATTTCACATCCTTAAAATCTTTTATACTCTCATTTTCAGTTTAAATAACTTTACTTTTATGTAGTCTTCTAAAGTACCTTTCCTTTAACCTTTCCTTTGCATAAAGAACAATCTACTCTAGATCTTTCTATTCTGCATTCTACACATGGAGTATAACCCCTTCCTTTCCAACTTGGACATGGCAGTTCTCTGATATACTGGCCATTTAGACCAAACCATGTTCTTGGATTGGAAGAATGCGAAATAACCTTCCTACAAGTAAATACAGAGTGTTAAATAGACAACTATGAGATGAAGCATTCAAGCTACATCGTATTTCTTCATGATCATAGACATGCAGATTTTAATAAAGGGACCCTTGTACCCAAAAAAGCCTTGATTGCCAACAACTAATTTGAAAATCAAACCTTTTAACCTTTTGAAAATTTTATCTAACAATTGTGAAAAGGGAAACTACAACAGGGATACAAAAATTCCAAGGATACCGTTTAAGAAATAGGAGTGAGCTGGTGTTGTAGGGCTTGCGTTTGTGGTCTATAGTTAGTAGATACCATCTGTTCAGTTTAGGGGTGGATGATCATAAACATGATCATACTTGAACACATATGTCTGCATCCACTTTCCATCGCCAAAGTCACAATTAGACACAAATCACTTAGGATTCAAGATAAACAAGCAGCAAAGAAAGGAAACTCTTTGATCTCCCTGAACTAAAAGCAAGAGACAAAAATGTAGTTGCCGGCTAACTTTACCATGTAGTCAGTGGTGATAAATGGATCATTAAAAACGAGTTCAACATCATCCCTCTACAGAATGACTCTGGCAACCAAACGCTCGGTTCTTTTAAAGCCTATAACAAAATCCAAAAATCCATGGAAGATGACAACCCATTTACCTGAACAAATCTAAAAAACCCATAAACCAAACCTAAAAAAACACACACACAAAACACAACACAACAAAAAAAAGAGATCATTTCCTAAAACCACCACTAAAACATTTAAAGATAATCAAAACCCAAAAATTCGAACAAAAAAATCATTTTTATCTTAAGAATGCTCAATAAATTGTGGGAAAAAAAGTTTCTTACATCAAAAGTATATGGATCTTATTCTGTAAAAGACTAATAAAACATCATCTCTACCATCAAGGAGCTAGAAAACATTGATAGAACATGAGAGGACTTCTCAACAAAAATCACAAGAATCTAGTCAAATAGTCATATAAACTATTTGAGAATGCAAAAGAAATGTTTGCAAAGTTTGAATTTTTGTTATTGATTGAAAAGGTAAAACATAACAATAAGAACCTATTAATAAACCAAACACGGCCTACATATACATATCTTTCAAGAAAACCGAAAATAGGTGGAAATGCAGCAAAACTTGAATTTATTACTTCAAGAAATGCCAAAATCCATTGGCAAGAAATTAACCACAGAGAGGATACATCCATGGCCTCCAAGAAAATCACAGACAGAAGAAGAAAAAATATATATATGAAGGAAAGAAATGAACAAAAACTTTAATTTTTACCTAATCATACAACATCCCTTCTCAGATCGCAATGTACAAATTGAAGCCTCAGATCTTCTTTTCCAATCACATACAGCGTCAAATATAAACAGTCAGAAATTGACAAAGCTCCAATGCTCCATCATATCACCTCCTTCTAGTAACATCAACATTTCATATCCTGCATTGATATCATCAACACATAAAAAATCTAGCAACTTTCTTAAAGTTTGAGTCAAATCCCAATAAATACAAAAAACCTTCTAAAACAACCCAATAATTGAATGAGCAAAATCCATCAAACAAAACCCAGTTCAAAATCTATTTCATCTAAATAGATAAAAGAGGCATGCAATTAGAAAGCAGTAATTAAAAATCATGTGAGTTCCTCACCTTTTTAACATAAAGAAGATCCAGGGCTCCAAAATCTTTCACCTTCCACCTCCCTTGTCTCCTCCCTGTTCATGGCCTCCCTCTCCTCCCTCTACCTCTCCAATCCTCATCATCGTCCTCTGCGTCCTGCTACTACTACCCCTGCTCTCGTCCCGCTGCCTGTTAAGAGCCTTAGTTTGAGCTGCCTGACAGAACAACCACCAATCACCTACCACCGTTGGAGGAGGACAACAAGAACAATCAGCAACGACGTCGTTTGCGCCTAAAAAAGGATCATACAGAAACAATCATCAAAATTAATTTACAAAATTCAAACAAAATTAAAATTCCTCAAAAGTGATCAAGAAACCATTAAAGAAAAACTCACCAAATAAAATGGGTCGATCAGAGCAAGATTAGAGATCAGAAAGATAAGAAGATGGTGATTAAGAACAAAGCAGAGATAAAAATCTTTGCGGAATGAAGAGAGAGAAAGAGAAAGAAAAAGAATAGGTGAGTTTCAATGGAAAAAACAAAACCTGTTTCCTTTTGTCAGGAGCATTACGTGTTGTTTTCTTTAGTCATTCAAGGGCTAGGAAAGAACAAAGAAAAGACACAAATGCTACCTTGTGAAAAGACACCATTACCCCTACTGATGAAGAATGAACAATGCCATACCAACTCGTTTTCTCTATAAAGAAGATAAATGTGTCAAATTTTATTAGAGATATACATATGGACAAATTTTTATAAAATAATACGTAATTTTTTTTTTTAAAAAAAATACTATTTATCAAACACTATATTTTGTGTTACATTTTGTATTTAATTTGCATCCTCTCTTCCTGTAAGGCAATTAATACACTACTGGAAAATGGCCGATCACCCACGGCAAATTACGTGGCTAATTTAATAAATCATAATTAAATTTTATTTTAATTAAAAAAAGTCATCAGCCACTGGTCCACAACCCATTTTGTGAACCAAGCACACTTGATTGTAACCTTCAAATTAATTGAAGAATGTTTTGAGTCCTTTGAGAGTTGAACCCATGACCTCCCATATGAGAAGTTGAGACTTAACCAATTGGGCTATGTCCAATTGCTTGGACATGTCTTTTTTTTTTTTTTCATTTAAACCATTCCTAACATTCATTTTGTATTTTTTTTAAATCTTTATACTATTACAAAATACAACAATTATATTCAATTTACTATGAAACCATATTATTCAATATAATAAATTATTTTGTATATTTATATAATTAAAAGTTTATATACTGTTAATTATTTTATCATTTTTATCAAATAATTTTTTCAAATACACACACACACACACATATAAAATATATGCATGTATTAATATATGTGTGTATGTATGTATATATATATATATATATATATATATGTATATATATAATATATTTATTTATATAGATAAATATTTATAAATATTTATCTATATATCTATATTTATAAATATTTATATTTAAATATTTTTAAAAATATATAAAATAAATATGAATTTTTATTTATATATATATTTATAAATATTTATATTTAAAAATTTTTATATTTATATTTATATTTATATTTATATATAAAATATTTTTATGTATTTATATATAAATAGTTATATGTAAATAAATATTAATTTATATATAAATATTTTTAAATATTTATTTATAAATATATATTGATCAAAGATTTTCGTGGCTGATTTGTGACTGATCAGCCACGGATCGACTCATGAAATTTTTTTAAAAATTGATTATATATTGATAAAAGATTTTCAGTAGTTGATTCAGTAGGTGAACGATCACGAAAATGTCCGTGGTCGTTTTGTGGTCGATTCACCCACGAATTAGCCACAAAATCTTTTATCAATATATAATTAATATTTGATAAAAGCTTTTCGTGGCTGATTCGTGGGTGAATCAGCCACGGATATTTTCGTGGCTGATCACCTACAAATCAGCCACAAAAAAATTTAAAAATTTTGATTATATATTGATAAAAGATTTTCGTGGCTGATCCGTGGCTGATTCATGTCTGATTTACCCACGAATTAGCCACGACATTTTTTATCAAATATTGATAATATTTTCGTGGCTGATCACCTACGAATCAGCCACGAAAATCTTTTATCAATACATAATCAATTTTTTAAAAATTTTTGTGGCTAAACCGTGGGTGATCTCCTACGCCAGTTTTCGTGGCTGATTGCCTAGTTTCTAGTAGTGATAAGTCAGAAGCTTCCCATTTTCTAAGCAAATGAAAAGCAACTCCGAACTCCATCTCCATAGTGGCATGGAAATTCCCTCTCGAAGTCTCTTTTTAAGTTGATATGTTAATTACCAAATGCTAGACATGTTTGGACTGGTTATTTGAAACATATATGAAGCCTTTTTTTAAGGCTACCACCATCGGCAAATAAGGTTTTTTCTTCCCGTTGTAGCTAGGTCATATACATATACATATATATATATATATATATATATATATATATATTAATTCTCTATTAATTTTTTTTTTCTTCTTCCAATCTACTTGGGACTTTAATTCTAAGGTCTCTTGATTAATTAAATATAATAGTCAGAGTGTTAAGTTATTATCTCAATGACTTTTAGATCTTTTAGATTTCTATATCACTAAAAAGATTTTAAGAGGAAAAAAAATATCGCCTATATTTTATAGAGAATTAATTTTTTTCTAAACAAGAAGATCTGTATTATTAAGAACTTTACATAGAACTTGAGTTGTTTAAGATGATTATTAGTTAAATATTTGATTCTTGGAGAAGGCATCATATTTGGGAGAGTGATTGGAAACCATCGGACACATAAAACTAATATTTGTTATATGTTCAACAAATTTGAAAATGGACTAACTTACTAGGGATATAACATTTTCTTAGATGAAAAAACAGTAGAAATTTATTAGCCAATATCGGATACCACAGTAGAGGTGATGAATGAGTGATTTTCTCAATCCAAACCATAGACTCAGTAAAGTTCATGGCATACTGTGCTAAAAGGTGAGCTGCATTCTCCATACATATCTAACAAATTTGAACATATGAATGGAATATTGAGTTAAGTGGCCTGTCGAGGATAGGAAGATGGGCAATGACTCTTCTAGGATACCTTAACAGAAACTACATTCTCTTGAAAAATGTAACCTTTCCGAAAAGAATTAATTTCTATTAACTTGACCCTTCAAAAATAGGTTTTCTGCATCTCGAAAGGATTGAAACGATATTTGTCCCTTAAAAGTTTTGAAATTTCTAATCTAGACCTTCCGTCTGTTTTCTAATTGTGGTTCCAGATTTGATCGTTGACTGAGCTTGTGCAAAAAATGAAAAATTTCCTAGGGCAAATTGTAATTTCACTTAACTTTCATTTTCTTACTTTTATTTATTTATTTGGTTTTGGTTTCCTCCCTCTTCTCTTTTCTTCCTCATCTCTTACGCCTGCAAATCAAAATTGAACTTCAATTCCGTGATGAAGGGAAATGGAGAAAAGAAAATTACACATTTGCCCCCATCAAGTTTCACTTTTTGCATAACAAGGCCAATCAATGGTTAATTTTGGAGGCCACCGTTAGAAGAGAGACAGAATAGCCCAGTTTGAGAATTTCAAAATTTTCAAGGAATAAGATCAGCCGAATAACTTCGAGAGGGTTTTAGTTGCAGAACGACCTATTTTTAAAGGGTCAAATTAAAATTAACCCGTTCTAAAATAGCCAGAATTTCCGCATGCAATGCTGAATTTGCATGAAACAATTTCTTTGAGATGGCAGCCCAAACGTTGAGTCGATCAAGCTATTTTGACCACATCACAATCGAGTTTCTACTATAACGAAATTAGTTCTATGATAGTAAAAGGACATGCAAACAACAAAAGAAGAGAGAATTATGTAATCAGATTCAAGGTTTACACAGACGACCTTGACTTACAGTACTTTATACTAGCTAGCATACTAGACAGTTACCCTAAGAAATCCATAAATGCATATGGCAATGGCAGTGGAATACTTTAGGTAAAACAAGAAGAATAATTATTCAGTCTCAGGCATCTTCTCTGTATCTTCAGTCCTGAGATTATTTGTTTTCCACCTTGAAATGAGGCAGTGCAGCATATCCATCAAGGCCTTGGGAAGTGTAGTATGCTATATACTCATCCATGGTTACTTCTCTGTAGATTTGGGGATTCTCTTCCGATATCAACTCCTTGATTGGCCCGTAAAGCCGGGAAGTAAACCCTTCACCGTAGCTTGGCCTTATGAAGCTTGCAACATTAATTCTCGGGCCAACTTCTTTGGCCACAGCTCTGTGATAAACACTTTTGTATTTGTCATTTGTGCAAATCTGGAGGGAGAGGACAACATAGTTTGTGTACACAGCAAATGATCAATTTCTTAGTTCGAAAATGCATGTTCTGGTAATCTGGTAACTTGCCTGAAACATATCACCCAAGTTAATAGTTAAGGATCCGGGGATTGGAGGAACATCAACATATTCACCCTCATAAAGGACTTGTGATAGATATCATAGAAGATGAGTCCTATATGGTCTCCTACCTACTCTATTGTAATCCCCTAGTCAGTATAGGTCATCTGATAGGTATAGATCATCTGATAGCATTGTAATAGCATCGTGTATAGATATGAAGTTAACCAAATAGCTAAGGTCTGTACAGTGGTTCTATATATATATGAACTGATAGGCACGAATGGTGCTGAGCCTTGCCTTCTGAATTCTTCTTCTGGTCTACACTTCTTCTCTAAACTCTGCATAAGTTCTAACATGGTATCAGAGCCTTCCTCCATGGCTATTCCCAGTTTTTCCCTTACTTCTTTACCAACCGCATTTAATATTTCTCACTTGTTCCCAATGCCTATGGAACGAAATTCGTACCTATGTTAGCGATCTCAATTTGAGAATGTCCTTGACATACATGATCTCAAAGCCATGATCTATTCGAACAAATTTGGTGTAGAAGACACCTCGTCTGCTTCAGCTCTATGGATAAAGGCAGACAAACTTGTCCTCAGTTGGATCAAGGCGACTGTCTCTTCCTCTGTTCAAATGCTTCTTCTACCGTGCTCTACTGCGTATGAAGCCTGGGCATTGCTTGATCGTCATCTGTCTCCTCTCTCTAAGACGCATATCCCAACACTCCGGGATCAATTGCGCACCCTCAAACGGGATACTGAGAAGCCAATTGCTGATTACCTTCTCCATGCTAAATCCATCTCAGACTCTCTCGCCACAGCCGGGTCGGCCGGGTCTTCTGTTCCCGAAACGGACCTGATTGAGTATGTCATTGATGGTCTGGGCCATGAGTATAAGGAGTTTGCAACTTCTCTGCATCTTCGTCCTACTCTCACCTTTGATGAGTTTTATGATCTGGCCATACAGGAAGAACATTTGCTACAAAAAATGTTGACTCTCGCCATCTCCAGTGGTTCAGCCATGACTGTCGACCGGACTTCCAGCACTGCTGCGTTTCCTACAGCTCGCTCCTCCTCAGCTTACAGGGGTCGCGGTCGTGGCAGGGGCAGAGGTCGTGGTAGAAGTTGTAACTATCACCAACACCATACAGCTTCTGCTATGCGCCACTCTTCAGATAATCGCCCACCATTGCTTCCAACGCCAACTCAATTCCTTGACATTCTAGTTTCTGTAAACACGACTGTTGTGTGTCAAATCTGTAACAAGCCGGGACATACCGCACGGGTCTGCTATGACTGCCAGAATAAGGCTTATACTGCAGAGTTTATTCCTAGTTCCTCAACCTCTGGACCCAACAACACTCCATGGTGTCTTGATTCTGGGGCGACTCATCACATGACTCCGTCTGTGTCATCCTTGTCTCAAGCATCGCCTTATCATGGTTCGGACACTATTCGGACACTATTACGGTTCAAAATGGATCTCAACTTCCCATTACTCATGTTGGCTCAGGTTCTCTTCCTACCCTTTCTAAGCCTCTCTATCTAAATGGCGTTCTTTGTGTGCCTCAACTTCACAAAAATCTCCTTTCTATTCAATGTTTTGCGCGTGACAATAACTGTTTCTTTGAATTGGCATCTATGGTTTTGCTGTTAAGGAAACACAAACGCGTCACCCTCTTCTCCATGGCAGTAGCAATGGTGGCTTGTATCATCTCCGTAGCCAGGTTTCTTCTCCAGAAATTTCTTCGTTGTATGGTGAACGAACAAATTCTAGAACTTGGCATGCTCGTCTTGATCATCCTTCCAATAGAGTTTTACAAATTCTATCTAATAAGTATGGCTTGCCTATTCAAGGGTCTGTTCCTGATGGTCATGCCTGTCATGTTTGTCCCTTAGGCAAGTCTTGTCAATTACCGTTTGACACCAACCAATACACTGCTAAACATTCACTAGACTTACTGCATCTCGGGGTCCTGCAACTATTTGGTCTCATGCTGGATATCGATATTATTTGTCAATTGTATCCAGACATACTTGGTTATACCCTTTGGTCAAGAAATCTGATACATTCTCTGTTTTTCTTGTTTTTAAGAAGCATGTTGAAAACCTTTTATCGCGTTGTATCAAATGCATCCAGACCGATGGGGGGGGAGAGTTTACCAATTGGCTATTTACTAACTTCATGAAAGAACAGGGTATAATGCACCAGATCTCCTGTCCTTATACTCCTCAACAAAATGGAGTAGTAGAACGGAAGCATCGTCATATTGTTAGTATGGGACGGTGTCTCCTTTCTCATGCTAGCGTACCATCAAAGTTTTGGGTAGAGGTTTTCTCTATGGCTGTTTTCCTAATAAACCGTTTGCCCATAAAATCTCTTGAGTACACTACGCCATTGGAACGTCTCACTATTATTGTTTTCTTAAAACCTTTGGATGCACTTGTTTTCCATATTTAGTACTTTATAATAGTCATAAACTCGCTCCCAAGTCTGCTAAATGTGTTTTCTTAGGGTATGATCTATCTTATAAGGGATACAGGTGGAGCGTACTACTGGGAAAATATTCCTCACTAGACATGTCTTGTTTGATGAAAACTCCTTTCCTTATCATACGGAGGCTTCACCGCCCACTACTTCTCATCTACTCCATGTGCTCCATGTGCTCAATCTGACTCGGAGAATGGACAGGCTACTTCCACAGAGTCTTCTTCCATTCCGGTGGATAATCCGGCTCGGACCCTGTCTCCTAGTCACACCACAAAAAGTTCACAACAAGACTCATCATCTGTATCCACTCCTTTTGAAGTCTTTCACCACGGATGGCTCTTCCTCAAGCAACACAAATTCTCCCCCTCCAAAGAAATACAAGAGTATCAATGAATTGGTTTATGGTATTACTCCTTATCCCTTACCTGAAGCTTTGTCAGTTGAACTTACGAATCCCTCTTTCTCTGAACCTACATGCTATAAACAAGCAATTAAGTTTCCTCATTGGCGTGTTGCAATGGAGGATGAGTATGCAGCATTGTTAAGGAACTGCACCTGGTTTCTTGTTCTAGCTACTTCCTCAATGAACATCGTCGGTTGCAAATGGGTTTATAAGATCAAACAGAAAGCTGATGGCTCTATAGAACGATATAAGGCTCACCTAGTCGCTAAGGGTTATAGTCAACAGGAAGGGATTGATTACAATGAGACTTTAGTCCCATGGTAAAGCCTTCTACAATCTGGGTTATTCTCTCTCTTACTGTTTCTTACTGTTTCTCGCCAATGGCCTCTTAAACAACTGGATGTGTGCAATGCATTTCTCAATGGGTTCCTTACTGAGGAGGTCTATATGGCTTAGCCACTAGGTTTTTCTGATCCTCTTAAACTTCAATATGTTTGCAAACTTAACCGTGCTCTCTATGGGCTAAAGCAGGCACCCCGTGCATGGTATCATAGACTGCATCAGTTCTTGTTGCAATAAGGCTTTTTCAATAGTCATTGTGATGCATCTTTATTTATTCGGCATATATACTTCTGGTTGCCTCTTACTTGTTTTGGTTTATGTTGATGATTTGATCGTCACTGGCAATGATTCTTCCATGGTTGGCCAGTTCATTGATCACCTTTGTTCTACTTTTGATAGTCGCCAACTTGGTGATCTTGGTTTTTTTCTTGGTATGGAGGTATATCGCACTCAAGACTTTCTATCCTTGTCTCAGACTCGCTATGCTACGAATCTGCTAAAGTGCTTCAATATGTTACATTGCAAACCAGGTTCAACCCCGTCTGCTCCTTTGTCCCGTCTCTCTTCTCATTCCGGTGAAGCTCTTTCTAATATCACCGAGTATAGGAGTATGGTAGGGGGGTTGTAGTATCTAACTCTTACCCGGCCGGATATTACATTCGCTATGCACCAAGTCTATCAGTTTCTTCATCAGCCACGCACCACTCATCTTCAAGCAGTCAAGCGGATATATCGTTACATCAAAGGCACCTTAGAACATGGACTTTCTTTTCGGAGTTCCAACCAGATGACCTTGCATACCTTTTCTGATTCTGATTGGGCAGGTGATCTTGATGACCGTCATTCCACCACTAGTGCTTGTGTCTTTCTTGGGCCTAATCTTCTTACCTAGACTGCGAAGAAGCAATCTGCTATCTCTCGTTCCAGTACTGAGGCTGAGTATCGTGCATTGGCAACCACTGCCACTGAAATTCGCTGGTTTTGTTATCTCTTTCGTGAACTTGGCCTCTTCCTATGTACAATTCCTTTCATCTCCTGTGATAATATGTCTGCAATCTAAATGGCTGCCAATCCCGTCTTTCATGCTTGCACCAAACATATTGAAATTGATTATCATTTCCTTCGCGATTTGGTCGTTCGCGGCACTCTCTGTATTCAGTATGTTCCATCTGAGGCTCAATTGGCCGATGTCTTTACCAAGTCTCTCCCTCGTGCTCATTTTTCTTCCTTGGTCACCAAGCTTCATCTTCACGCCGTTCCTTCTCGCTTGAGGGGGCATGATAGATATCATAGAGGATGAGTCCTATATGGTCTCCTACCTACTCTGTTATAATCCCCTAGTTATTATAGGTCGTCTGATAGGTATAGATCATCTGATAGCATCGTAATAGCATCGTGTATAGATATGAAGTTATCCAAACAGCTAAAGTCTGTACAGTGGTTCTATATATATATGAACTGAGAGGCACGAATGGTACTGAGCCTTGCCTTCTGAATTCTTCTTCTGGTCTACACGTCTTCTCTAAACTCTGCATAAGTTCTAACAACTTGAAGTCCTCCAATCTCATTTTGTAGGATAAGTGTGAGGAAACCAAAGTCGGTGTGGGTGACAGAGCCCAGAGTCAAGTCTGGTTCTGGACAAGGGGGAGAATAATGCCCTTTGATGTAAAGACCCTCGGAGCATCCCATGTCTCGTAGGCAATTCTTGTCAAGTCCAAGAGACTCAGAAAGCAATTCATAGAGAGTGATCCCGATTCTTTGCAGATGTTTCCCGTATTCTTACATCACATCTCTGGCATCGAAAAGAAGACCAGAAACGATGGAAAATATGTCAAGAATAAGTGTTCTCCTATAAGCATTATTTTTTTTATATATATAAAAAAAAGAATACCCTTCTTAATAATGTTTCAATTCTATCACGATCTTGCAATTCGTATCTATCAGGCAAAAGTATTCTTAGGTAGTGTCACTATCAGGCTCACCTTAGGATTTGGTTTGCCTTCAATATACTATAACAGCACTATCTCAAACTATATAAACATATATATATAAAGATTTCTTTTTATAACACTTGTCAAATATTTTTAAATTTCTTAAGATAATAGATAAGTCATTTTTAGTGTGTGTGTGTATATATATATATATTAAAAGATTTTTTCTACAACACCTGTCAGATATTTTTAAATATCTTAAGATAATTGATAAGTCATGCACGATGGGTGAAGACAATGACGTGCATGTATTCTTGTCTTAGGAAAGTTTGAACCCTGGTGTTTAAAAAGATTATTACAATTTCTTACTACGATGTCACATCTAAGAGTTAGTTAATGGTTATATTGAAAAATATATAGGTTTAATTCCATCTAAATCGCATTTTGTAATATTAGGATTGGGCTACTGTAATAGATGACTCTAATATCATATTAAAAAAACATAACTCGTCCTAAAAGATATCTCGTAAGAAAATGATTATCCAAATTTTATATTATTGCTTTTGTATAATATTAGTACTAGAATTGATTGTGGACGTTAACTGCATACCTGAAAATCTCGGGTAATTCTTCCCAGCCAGGTTGAACAGGAGCCATTTTGCATAGGAAAGTATCTTTCCATGTAGCTGCTGATGTATTGTACAGAAAGAAATTGCTGTTGAAGATGACTCTTCTTGTGGTATCACGGCTATAGTATTTCTTTTTCATCTCAGGATCCTGTTCATGGAACTTGATAGTCGCTTCTATCATTTTCTCCATCACAGGAGCAGGAATGCCATGGTTCACAATCTGAAAGAATCCCCATTTCTCGCATGCATCGCGAAGTTTGTTGATGATCTCAGCACGAAATGCTGGATCTTGGCTAGCACCATCGACTCCAATGTCGTTAAGGGGAACCTGATGTTTGCTGGGCTCAGTTTTCTCCTCCTTCTTGATCCTTTCATGGACGAAGATGGAGGGGAGGTTTTTTTGCCCTGCATCTACCAGACCCTTCACTCCCACCATTGATTTATCAAAATCAATGGTTTCAGTGTTGGAGTCCTTTTCAGGTGTGCTTAGCCACTGTCCAGTTCTGCCACACCTAATGGCCATCTTCTTCATCCTCACCATGCTTGGTAGGGTTGGAGTTCGAAGGCGATTAATGCCGTCAACAGAATTCATCAACAAAGATGATGAGGAGGAGAGAGAAAGGAAGCTGCACCAGACACCATATTGAATGTTATAGTTTTAATTCTTCTCTCTTAGGATAATGAAATGATCAAGAAATGAGAAAATATTCTCCACTCAAAAGACCGTTTTTCTAGAGAAATTATTTGCAAGCTTTGCTGGTGAGGAATGCCATGGTAGAAGCCTCCTTTATATAGGGACTCGAACTCGTAGTGAATCATGCAACTTGGAACATATCTAGTGAAGTGATGATTGGGGTGGTGCGGGCGGGGGGTTCAAGTCCGAGGTTGAAGAACCTTTACGTGAGAAACCAAGAAACAATGTACTCCAGTTCAATGCAACCCTATTTTTTTACTGTATTTTCTAACATTCGATTCTCTAAATTGATGTTCAGCTGCGATCTATGTAAGCATGGATAATTTTAACGAAGTGATAATATTTATAAAGTTTTAAGATAAGAAGAGTAATTAAATTATTCTTATTGTAAAATGTGAAGTAGGTTTAAAAATTAAAAATCAATTAATATTTTAATTTAATAGAGTAATAAATGATAATAGTATAATTGTATAAAAATAATAAATATATTTTAAATTTTACAAAATGACGAATAATTGCTGGTAAAAAAATAAAAAAGAAACTCAATAAGTAGCAATTATTTGAGAATGAAAGGAAGTATTTCAGAAGACATGTAAACCATTTTTTCCCGAGAAAACATAAGATCTCTATCTAAGGTCATGTTTGGATTGAGGGAAAGGAGAGTAGTTAGAAGAAAAGAAAATGAGAAGAATGGGGAGGAAGAGTGTTCGAATATTTATCATATTAGGATAATTAATAAGAGGATAGGAAAAAATAAATTATTAATTTATATATTTTTTATACATTAATAAGATAATAAGCATCTTAAATAGAAAAAAAATTAATAAATACAAAAATATTCATTAAAATTAATTTATTTTCTCTTTATTTTCGTTCATCTTTAGAATGAAACCAAATCAAATATTTATGACTAAACCTAATCCAAAACTCTAGATTCGTCTCCTTTCTTTTCTTTCCCGTCCAAATCTATCCCTAGGGATGACACACTCAAATTGCTTAAATAATAATATTAACAGATTAGTTCAAACAATTTAATGTACTTTCAATATTAAATTTTTTTTCTACTTTGCTATCTGTTAAATATAGACAAATTGATGTTTACTAATTCTTGACAACTTTTTATCAAACTTTCAATAAGTTGACTAGCAATCAAACAAAGAGAGGTAACAAAGTGAAAAAAACTTTTAAAAAATATAATGTTAATTAAACGTAAAATGAAATTTAAATGAAGCGATTGAATGGCAAAAAAGAACTTTTTCCTATTCTCTATGCATCAAGCCAATCAAAATCAAAATAAATCAACTCTCGCAAAATTTACTTTTATATTAAACGATCCCTATAAATTATTGGTCACGCCTTGTTAGCAATAGCATCATACATATTTATAATACTACTTGTTAACAATGTCTCCTTATGTCACCTTTTTCTTTTATAAGTTTAATACATTTTTAAAAAAACAAAAGATGAAAATTTACATAGCTTCTCCATATACATCATCGAAATTGAGAGTATACTATTGATTTTTTTTAGTTATTTTTTTAGAAGGAGAAGAGGAAGAAGATAAGGAGTGGGGATGGAAAGAATAGAAGACAACTCGATGTTGAACTCGAAATTTAAATCTCAAATAATAACCTTCCTACTATTAGGATAAGTTATTATTGACATGATATATTATTAATTTAAATATAGGAAAATTCTTACATACACCCATTGCACGTGCATCGGTGCATTGGATGGTTGTATTACTTGTAGATAAAATTATACACAACATATGCTATACAATTTCTGTTAAAGGTGGTACAACTATACAATGCATCCGGTGAACGGCTCCTCCCCTTGATAGTAGATAGACTTCACATATTTCTACCATCTCAGTGCTTCCCCTACTAGAAATGGAACAGCCACTTTCGGCTTGACCTCCTCTGGGACCTCCATGGTCTCGAAATGATGCTTCAGTTCCTCAATCACCTTTTCAGCTCTACCCAGCCCACCTACACCATTGAATGTTGGGAGCTCCATTTTCTTCATGCGTTCATACAATGCTCTTGCTCCCAAATCATTCCTCTGATACCTATATTCCTAATCCCACTGGAGCTACTGTTGTTCATCCTGAATTCTAAGCTGCTCATGCTAAACTCTAAGTTGTTCTTGTTGCAGTAGCTGCTAGCTCTGCATTGCCTGAGCCACCATAGCCAAAGCTGTAGGCATGTCCAATGGTGTGCTAACCCCTAGCATAGCTGATGGAACGAAGGTGGGCACTTCGGTAGGCATAGAAGTTAGGGGTGGCTTGGTAGTAACTGGCGACGGTACAAATGATGAAGGTGGAGGTAGACTGACCTCCACACGCGATACATCGAAAACCCTGTGCGGTGCTGAAACCATGGTAGAAGAACTCGAACCCTGAATTGCCCGACTAGTCTGGCCTTGAGCCCGTGTGACTGCCCTGTCAATGTCACCAGCATCCTCTTAAACCGTTCTTCTGTTTTCCCTTGCCATTGCTAGTTTCTCAATACGCGTGTGCTAGTATAATAAAATAAAGAAAAGAATCAATACAACACCCAACAGTCAAAACAACCAGAAGTACTTCTCTTACTTCTACTTATCTCCTGATTCAAACTTAAATAAGATTCTTAATTCCTAACTTCATTAATTCACTGAAAATTGGAACTTAGAGAATCAAAACCTATTTCTCTAATACCACTAAATAGCACGCCCTGAGTTCGAGGATGACCTGGCAGCACCCTAAAAATAAAGTACTGAACCCATAACAAAACATAACAGATAACTCCAAAATTCCTTGATCAATCCAAATTATAATTGAACTTCAAAATACAAATTCCTTAAATTCAATCCCGATATAATCTGTTAAAAGTTCTATCTTTAACATCAACAAAATCTATCATCATTCTAACTATATAAAAGCTGTAAATAAAGTGGAAGGTTCAGAAACCTTCAAACAGGTATTACACCAAATCCTCCTCAAACCACTCGTATAACTCTTCTTCTTCTAATTGATGACCTGCAAAAATTGTAATTAAAAAGGGATGAGCTCACAAGCTCAGTAAGGAAAATATAGCCTTTCTGGAATTGAGCATGTTACTAATAACTATTCTTCACAAAATGTTTAAAACACATTCCCCGTTTACGGCAAGAAGTTCTTTATGGTGGGTTAGATTACATTTCCAAAAACAAGAGTGAACGTTGAACATTACGAGGAGAGCTTTGGGGATGAAATTGAAGCACTCTTAAACTTCCAACAAATTCATAATGGTTCTCAAGGAAATAAAATTTCAAGCATAAGGTATAGCGGGCACTGGTACAAAGGAGAGAAATGGCGTCGGCTTAGCGCTGTCGGCTGACTCGGTAGATTACAGAGGGCAGCCGGCGCCGATTCTAAGGAGGGAGGTGGCACCGGCTCTCCTTGGGTGCGGCAGCACAAAGGACAGCATTCAGCTGGTGCCGAGTCCAAAGAGAGAGGCGGCGCCAGCTTGCTTCGGGAATAGGAAAAAAACAACCCGAAAATGGAAGGAAACAGAGCACAACTTGGCCATACATCGGGTTCTACAAGGAAAAAAAAACACAACCAACCACCCTTTTTAAGAAAACATACCCTGCACCCACACACACACCCCAAATCATAACTGATTATATAACGAATTACATAATCTAAGACATGCTTGGGTAAGGTTTCGGTTTACTGATATCAGCTTCTAATTGTTATATCCTGTCAGAAGAAGGGTATGAACTGAAACTAGGTACTGTATCCCCCTAGCAAGGGCCTTATAGCTGAAAATTAAGTATTGTATCCCCTTAGCCAAGGCCTTATAACAAAGATTAGGAATTCTCCCAAATCCAACTACATGCATCAATCGATTCCATGACACAATACTAATTTAAAACGGAATTCTCTTTGCACAATTTCATCCACACAACCATAATATTTAAAGCATTAAACATACATCATGCTCAATCCATTTTAATAACACTAAAATAACATTCATTGTGTTGCTGTCAAAATAGAGAGCCGATGCAAACGGGAATCGGCTTCGTCTCCGACAAACACAAATGATACGATATGGTGCAACAGAAAATGGTATCAGATCTTTTTGAATTAAGGATCGGGTTCCTTGAGCTTACTATAGAAAGGGCTCAAGAAGGTCTACTGAGAACGCTAAACGAAAGGACTTTTCTCGGAGAATAGAATGATATTTGTATTAATCGGCTTAACGGAAAATACAGAACAAGTGCTGATATTGAAAATACGAACAGAAACTGTAAGAAAAAACTAAAGAGAAGCTAGAACCAAGCAGTAAGAAAGCTGTGAAGAATTAAAATTTTAGACTAGAAAGCTGGAAATGATAATGAGGAAAAAGAAAATGAAATTGAATTCTGCTGATTGATGAGTTGATTTCTTCTCTTTGATTCTGGGCGATGTTCCTCATTTTATACTTGCTGTGAACGAGCCACTAACAGAACGTGGAGTTACTTTCGGTCAAGAGTGCCCCCAACAATCGTGCAGAATTCTTGCACCGAAAGATCGGGAATCTGTTTTTCCTTCTTATTGGCCCCGCGGTGCCGATGTTGACCATGGCTATCGGCTGTTCGAAAGGTTGACTTTATTGGCTCGTCCCCATTTATCAAATCGGCATCGGCTCGAAGTAACCGTTGCGTCGGCTCGGCAAAGTTGACGTCAACACATGCTCCCCGAGTCCCGCTGTTTCAGCAGACACGAGTCATCAAAATGATGGGAATCGTACAACTATTAATGGTAGCCATTCGTTTTCTGATAGAATCGAAACATCCCGAACGTTATGGAAGATTTGCGACGCCTCGGCCTTATAACCCGCGAATGGCCCAATTTCAAATTTCCCTATAAATAGCAGTGGTCTCCAATCGGAACTCCTTACTTCCTACTACTTTCACCTTCTTCAGAATTCTACTGCTTTAGTAACTCATCGATCTCTTATCTTTCTGCCAAAATTTCCTGTGAACTGTAAATCTCTTTTTGGTAAAAAGATAACATTGCGATCGCAACCCCTACCGATCAAAACATTCTATGCTTGGTCCAAGCTGATGCCAAACTATTTGCCTTGGGCCCACGCCTCTTGCCTGCAGACATTACCACTGAACACCTGTGTTTTGTTTTGTCGGCTGATTTCACTTTCCCTTTGCAATGGGATACTTTCACAACCGCCAATCTTCCCTCTTCTTTCTGCCATTGGCCCCGCAAACTCAAGAATTACAGAGAATGGTGAGACTGCTGCCATGCCCGATTCAGGGCTATCTGGGCGCAATGGGGAATTTCGGACGCCATTATGATGATCGACTTTGAGATGGCTTTCGACCACAACTTGTTCGCCGATGTCCTTCCCTTTTGGTCTTCGGCGATCAACGGCTTCATCTTCCCGCACGGGATGTTTTCTCCTACCATTCTTGACATTTGCACCATCCTCGGCTTCCGATGTGATGGCGACGAGATTCCGAGGCTTCATGACGAAGAAAATTTGCCAGCCGTTGAGGCGCGTCTGGACAAGGCCTCCTCTTCGTACGGAAACTTCATCAGCGCTCAACGAGGGGTGGAGGACACTTCTTCAAACTAAGAACAGGCGGCCTTCCTATGGCTTTGGTTGTGTAAGTATATCATTTGTTCCCATTCCGCCGGCATAAGCAACGAGTACCGATACTATGTATCGGCTCTCCTAAGGAGCAAGAGGCACTGTGACCTTGCCTCTTTGGTCCTCGCCTTGGTCTACCGTACCATCAATCAACTGATGGCTGCCCTTGCTGCCGGGGAGGATCCGACCAACCTAGGGGGCCCACTCTGGATTGTCCAACTCTGGCTGTATCAATACTTGCCCAACTTTGGCGTTAGCCGACTTGCAGGCACCCAAGCAGACTCTTCTGAATAGTCGACCGGCTATCGGCTCCTTCAGGTCCCTATAAATTCTGCTTCTGCCGAAACCATCGTCTCGTACCTCTACCGATGTCAAGACTTCCATGGCGCCATTTTCTTCCCATATGCTGCTCGTCAAAAGGGCCCCCTTTGGTTGAAAAGCCTGTCGGAAAGCCCCGAGGCCACACAAGAAACTTTATGGGCCCGAATTCTGTGCCATCGGGAATTCTTCTGGGGGCCAAGCCTGGAGCTCGGAGCGTTAAGACCTTCTGTGAGTGGTACAACCCTCATTGCTTCTCCCGCCAATTCAGGCTGATACAGGACATTCCCGCAGATCCAGGGCATGTTTCCTCTTTCTCTGTAAAACCGGTGTTATCGACTGAAAACGTACACACTCTAGCCGAACGCACTCAGGCCAGTCTAAGGTCCTTTGAGTTTAAACCCTTCCAAGTGGTGTTGGAAACTTCTCCAAGTTTTGATTTATAGTGGAGACTACTGAGTGGGGTCCTGTTTTCTGCCCCCATAGGCGTCTAGCTTCTACGAATTCCTAGGCCGGCCACCTCTCTGCCTGAACCACCTTCATCTGCTAAGAAAGGAAAATAGGTAAAACATCCGGTAAGTCCTGTAATAATGTCGACCTTACACACTCCCTTTGTGTAGAAAACCACTACTGTTGCTCCTGTTGTCCCGGAGGAGGAGGAAGAAGAGATCGAGGTTCCGACCTTGCTCTGTCGATCCAAAAGGAGACATGACACACTAACTCCTCCCGTTTCCAAGGTTTATATTTGTCGATTCTTCTTTTCCTCCCTTTTGGCTTCCCTAATGTTCAGAAATTATTTGCCCAACTATTAGCACAATCCTTTTCTACAGAGGCGCAAACAAAGGATAGGTCGTTCTGTAATCATCGACACTTCTTCTGGCTCAGAGAAAGACATTCCACTCTACTCTTTAGCCGAAAAGGCAGCTGAAAGAGCTGTCCCTCCGATGGCAGATACCCCCATAGTGGAGGCTACGACTCCTCTTCTAACGGCTAGCGCATCGGCTCCCCCATTAGTGACAGACCTTCCATCAGCTGAGCTACCGACTCCAAAAAGTCCACCTCCTGTTTCGCCAAGGCCTGAAAAGCAATCAGTGGCCGATGTCACTGAAATAACGCCACCCCTTCCCAGCCAGGAAACTGGAGAGGCTAATATTCCCCCGCCAATGCTGACGCTAGCCTCGGTGCTAGACTTTCTTGATGGCCTCCTAGGGGCTCCCTTGCCTGTTGAGAAATCCACCCTTGAAAACGTGAGTCGCGCTCTTCTGCGAATTGTGCAATCAACCAATCTAGACATGCCCCCCACACTTCGGGACTTGGCAATTGGGTGCTTGGGGCAGATGCGCTTCACCGGTCGCTTCTTCTTTGATACGCAGCGCCGCCGAAATGAAGCTCATGACCAGTTAGAGCTTTTAAAATTACATCGAGAGAATGCAGTATTTACCGAGAGGGATCGCCGAGAATCCTTAGATCATCTTTCGCATTTGCGAGCCAACATTACTGAGGGGATTGGGAAAATTGAGTGGCTCGAACATCAACTATCAGAAATCCAGAAAGAACTTGCCTCTGAAAAAAGAGCCCTGGAACAGCGACTTTCATCAGAAAAAGGATTCCAGGAAACGGTCAAAACCATTGAAGATTCCCTTCTTAAGCATCATAACAAACAGCCAAGGCTGGAGGCGGAAGAGGAACTGCTTAACGCTGAACTATCGAACTCAACTGCCCTGCTGGATAAGATGAAGTCCGGGTGGGACCGCTTCATAGCCGAACTGAACAAGGCTCTACACCCTTCGGCTACTGACGAAGCCGGTCCTTCCGATACCCAAACTAAAAAAGATGTCCTTTTGCTGGCCGAACCAGGGACTTAAAAGACAGATGCTGACGAGATGGCCCTACCCCCCGAGGGAGGTATTGATACTGAGGCTGCGGTGACTGGAACAAAGCTCCCCGTTCCGGATCCGCAACAAATGGAAACTGCCATATTTAGCCCAGCGCCCGCCGAATCGGAAGACCCCAATCAGCTAGCGATTGTTCCTTATCGGCCAATGCTTTTGCCCAACGTCCCTTCTGATGATAGCTGATTTCTTTTGTACTGACATCTATAACTATCTGGTCGGTCTTTTATGATCAGCTCAATATATGAAAACCAAATTTTCTGCTTAAGAAGATGCTCTTTTTTTTTTTTTTATTTGTTAGTCCCTTCCCAGAACGCTGGATAGTAGCGTTTCAAGAACTTACCGTTAATTGTCTTAGCAGCTTCCTTTCCATCGGGTGTCGTTAGGCGATAAGCTCCTCTATCAAAGACTTGTGTTACTAGAAATGGACCTTCCCAGGACACGGACCATTTGCCATACTTCAGATCTTTTGGTGCAATGGGAAGAATAGTCTTCCATACCATATCTCCTTCCTGAAAGCTTCTTTCACAGACTTTCCGATTATAAGCCCTTGCCACCTTCTTCTTGTGCTGCTTTATATTCTCCAGGGCAATCCACTGGTCCATCTCAACTTAGTCTAGACTCAGAGCCAAAGCTGTCTGGTAATCTTCAGTCGTTAGACTATGCTAGTAGGCTGTCTGCACTGACTGCAATGATATCTCAACAGGAAACACAGCGTCCTGCCCATAAGTTAGTCTAAACAGAGTAAAGCCAGTTGCGGTTTTAGCAGCATTTCGATGGGCCCACAAGACTTCTTGCAACGTCTCATGCCATTTTCTTGGATTATCTTCTATTGCCTTACGGATCATAGCGATTAGGGTTTTGTTTGTTGCCTCTGCTTGTCCGTTGGCCTGTGCATAATAAGGAGAAGAGTGAAGCAACTTAACTCTAAACTGTGTTAGGAAATTACGTACCTGGTCCCCTATAAACACCGTTCCTTGATCCATTGTTATTGTTTCTGGGATTCCAAAACGGAATAGAATGTTTTGTCGGAGAAAGTTGACGACTGCTATTTGTGTCACGTTGGTCAGTGGTTGAGCCTCCACCCACTTAGTGAAGTAATCTATTGCCACTAATATGAATGAATACCTTTTTGCTGAAGGTGGATAGATTTTTTCGATGATGTCCAGGGCCCATCCACGGAAAGGCCATGGTTTAATAATCAGGTGTAATTCCGTGGAAGGCGTGTGCACTAAAGGGCCATGCTTTTGGCAAGCCTTACAGCCAATCGCATAAGCATTACAATCTGTAGTCATTGACGGCCAAAAGAAATCATGACGTTGAAGTGTCCATTTTAGTTTTGGGCCTGCTTGATGTGCTCCACATAAGCCTTCGTGTACCTCCGCCATTGCCCGTAAGACTTCTTCCTTAGAAAGACACTTTAACAGAATTCCAGAGTGACTCTATCGGAACAAATCATTACCTATTACTGTAAAGCTGAGGGCCTTTCCTTTCACCTCTCGAGATGCTTGCTCAGTCGGGTTTCTTAAATAGTCAACGATCTCCTGTCGCCAATCTTCTTGATGCTCTATCTCCGCTATCTGTTAGCACATCATTGCTTTCCTAAAACCCGAAGCTAGCTGAGCTAGATCGTTAGCACTTTGGTTTTCTGTCCTGGGGACATGGGCTAGAACGACCTCCTGGAACTGCTACAATAGTCCTTTTACCTCTTGCAACTTACCCAACAGCAATGGGTTAGTGCATTTATAATCTCCTACTACTTGTCGGATAACCATTTGAGAATCTCCTACAATTCTGACTACTCGAGCCTCCAGCGCTTTCAGAATCCGTAATCCTAACAAAAGGGCGTCATACTCTGCCTGGTTATTAGTTGTCCCCTTCTTTAACTCAAAGTGAACCTTGCCCTGCTGTCCATTCGGAGACTCAAGAACCAGACCAATACCAGCCTTCCGTTGGGTACTCGAGCCATCAAATTGTAAAACCTATGGTTTCAAAGAAACGCACCTCTGTGGCTTGTTCCCATCTGTTAGCGGTATCCTTCAGTGAAGGATGCTCAGCTAAAAAGTCTGCAACAGCTTGTCCTTTTACTGCCCTCAGTGGCACATACGTTAGAGAAAAAGCATGTAATTTGACTGCCCATTTCATCAGTCGCCCATTTAGTAAAAGGGCGGTTCAACAAAAGTTTGATTAAATCTACCTTGCATAGGATATGTACCTCCCTAAATAACAAGTAATGCTCTAGCTTTGTGCATGCATAGTGAAGAGATAAGCATAACTTTTCAATAGGGGTATACCTGGTCTCTACATCCGATAGATTACGGCTAAGATAGTATACTGCTCTTTCTATTCCTTGCGGGTCATCCTGAGCCAGTAAACTGCCGATGGACTCTTCTACAGTTGAGATATATAACTTCATAGGCGACCGGTTATGTGGAGGTACTAACACCGGTGGATGTGATAAAGCCACCTTTATTTGATCCAACGCTACCTGATGCTCAAGCTGTCAGATAAATTCCTGAGATGACTTTAATCATAACAACGAAGCAAATACCTTTTGTTTTCCTGCAGCGTTTATCAAAAACCGCTGTAAAAAATTTATCTTCCCCAGGAAACTTTGTAGCTCTTTCTTCGTCTGAGGCGGCCTTGCTTGTAGAATATCCCGGGCCTTATTCTGATCGATCTCGATCCCCCTCTGGTGCACTAAAAACCCAAGGAAATTCCCGACCATAACTCCAAAAGCACACTTAGCCGGATTGATCTTCAAATGGTGCCGACGTATCCGGAGGAAGGTTTGCTCCAAGTCAACCAAATGTTGTAGGAACATGGGGGATTTCACAACCAAGTCATTTATGAAGACCTCCATGGTGCTGCCGATAAGGTCATGGAAGATGAGGTTCATGGCCCGTTGAAAAGTGGCCCCGGCGTTCTTCAAACCGAATGGCATGACCACTCATTCAAACAAGCTGATAGACCCTGGGCAGCGGAACGCCGTTTTGTGTGTATCCTCTTCAGCTATGAATATCTGGTTATACCCTGAATAACCATCCATAAAACTTAGAAACTGGTTACCCGCAGCAGAATCTACTAACATGTCGGCCATCGGCATGACATACTCATCCTTCAGAGTGGCCAAGTTCACATTTCTGAAATCTATGCAAACACGCAGCTGACCGTTTTTCTTAATGACCGACACGATGTTAGATATCCATTCTGCATATCGGCACGTATGGATGAATCCGCACCGAAGTAACCTTTCCACCTTCTCCTTGATCCTGGGTAGCAATGCAGGGTTAAAACGTCTCGCTGGTTGTTTATGGGGTTTAAAGCCTTCTTTCACAGGTAAGCGATGTTCCACAATGCTTCAGTCCAATCCTGGCATCTCATGATAGTCCCATGCAAAGCAATCTTTATACCTGCGGATTAGATAGGTTATCTTATCCCTTTGCTCAATAGTTAAGTGTAAACTCACCTTGGCTGTTCTGTTTTCCCCCGCTTCTCCTATGTCTACTTCTATTAATGGATCTTAAGCAACGAGGCCAGGAGCTCGTCGGACTTCTAGATCTTTCGGTCGTAAGCCTCCTGGTTCCTCAGTAGTGATCAAGTTATGGGCCATCGTCAGCTTGGCGTATTGGGTTGGGTCAAATGTCAGATGATAAAATAATGCCTCGTTCATGTGGATTTCGGCCGAAAACGGATTAGGATTAGCTGGGATTTGCTCCACCTGCTCTCCATCCCAGATCAACATCATCTGGTGTAAAGTAGACGGTACACAACGGTTTTCATGAATCCAATCCCTGCCCAATAAAACGGAATAAGCGAGCTTTGCCTCAATTATAAAAAAGACCGTCTTACTAGTTTTGGACCCGACTGTGACTTCATAAGTGATCACACCTTCTGCCGTAGCTGCTTCTCCAGTGAAGTTAATCATCTGTACATCGGTAGGGGACAAATCCAACCTATCCTTTCCTAGTCATTTCAAGGTAGAGAAAGGCATTACATTTAACACAGCTCCACCATCAACAAAAACCCGAGTAAGCGGTTTGCCATCGACATGTGCTTTGATGTACAAGGGCCTGAGATTGTTAGCATTTTGGGCTGTTGGAATGGGAAAAAGCATCCCCTTTGGGGGAATCTGAACATCTACCAGCTCCACTGCAACTCTTTCTTTAGTATGAAAATCCTCTTCCATGGACTTCTGACGAGAAGTAGCTCGGAAGCTTGATGGCAAGATGCTGAGCATATTTTGGCAATTTTCTGGGCCTAGTTGTTCCTCAACCCAAGCATCCACTAGCTGCCTTTTTTGCGCCCGCTTCCGCTGCTCTCTCCTCTTTTGGGTCTTTGTTGGTCGGGAATAGAGGCCAGGCAAAAATGTTTCCTTTTAGGGTACCTGCACTGTTAGCTTCCCTTCTTTGCTATGGAAATGTGCTGCAAAAGAGGGAGGAGATAAACGGGTAAAAACTGACGGTTTACCATCCAGTCTTTGGAACGCTTCCCCTGTTTCCCCATGCTTGTTGTTTCCTGTATGTTCTTCCAGTTTCCCACACACTGTTTGCAGCATGTGTGCATCGGCTAACGGAAAGGGATCTGTGTCTATCAAAGTCTCTTCCTTTTTGTCTGCAAACTTCAGTCTTCCGTCCTGGATAGCCTTCTGAATAATGTTCCTAAAGACAATGCAACCATTAGTGCTATGAGAAAAAAAGTTATGCCACTTACAGTACCTTTTTCCTTTCAATTCTTCCGGATTAGGAATCTTGTGTCCATAAGCCAAACGAATCTGCTTATCTGCCACCAGTTGATCGAAGATTTGTTCAGCTTTTGAAACGTCAAAAGAATAAGTGGTTCCTGATATGGCCACTTCCTCCTTTCCCTTGCTTGGTTTTAAGTGAGGACACGTATAAGATGCGCATTTTACCAATTCTGCCGCCATCACCTCTACAGCCTGCTCTTCGTCTTCCACAGCAGTATCCTCTATGACGGATATCATTGTCTGGCCCTGAGAGAACTTGACGGAATGTCGCTTCTCTTTCTCCTTGATCATTTCTTCTATTCTGACAGCATGGGACAACAGTCGGGATAAATCCGAGAAGTCTTGGAGAATGAGTCGTTCTTTGAGCTGTGGATACATCCTACTAATAGCAATTCGTGCACATTCTGTTTCAGGCAACTGGGTTGTACATTTGGACTTAGTTTGCCGGAAATGCTCAATAAAATCCAATACATCTTCTGATCCCTTTTGCTTTATGGCCAAAAGGTCTGCAATGGAGACCTCCGGTACCAGTTTAAAGAAACGTTGGTGAAACATTCTTTCCATGTCAGCCCATGAGTACACAGAGTTAGGTACTAGATTGGCATACCATGTGAATACTGCCCCTGTCAATGATAATGAGAACAGTTGTAACTTATGCTAGTCGTTGTTTCCCAATTCACCACATTGTGCTGTGAATTTTCCGATATGCTCTATGGTGGACTTATTGTCTTCACCGGAAAATGTTGAAAACTCTGGCAGCTTGTAACCTCAAGGGAGCACTGCCATGGAATCCACCCACTCAGGGTAAGGCTTTTGGTATACGAGCCGATCCCGTGTCTGCCGTCGTAATGTTTCCGTTACCATATCCACCGGCTGAGACGGCTGTTGAAACTGAGGTAAGAGGCTTTGCATGACAGGTCGGGGACCCTACCCTGTGGAGGGCTCAGTGCTTCCGATCCCTTGCCCTGGGTTAGTCGCTATGACTGACGGGTATAGAGGAGGGTATGGAGTAGAGTAATGTGGTTGCCCCCCAAAAGGTGGCATGTTCCCCCTAACATAGGTGGGAGCCGCTTCATAAGTCGCTGGTAACCCTGCTGTTGGGCCCGGGCTCCTGCTTGGAAACACTTCTGCTGGGAACATGTTTTGAGTCACCATTCCTGGAGCTTGATGCCCCCCAGTAGCCGGGAAGGACGTTTCTCTTCGCAAGAGATGTACTGAGCCATAAGAAGGTGTAACATTAGCCGACGGCACAGTATATGCTGGTGCCATGCCAATCCCTGGTACAGGGTACCCCGATGGCTGAGTGAAAGTTTGCATATTTTACCTCTGCGCAAATTGTTGAAGCTCATTCTGAAGCAGAGGTCGAAAAATAGTAGCAAATTGCGGAATAAGCCCCTGTAAGAGCTCACCAGTACACTGCTCCATAGTATGTCGAATGGCAGTTAGCGAGGTGGACGTCGACTGAGACACTGGTAGTGGGGGCGAGGACCAATGCCCTAGCTCTATAGGAGTACCCTGACTACCACTGGTAGTTATAACCGAGGGGTCAAAGACTCCCCAGAGAGTACGGATTGGGGGTCGCTCGGATGTCTCCGGTGCCTGTGGCTGCTGTGAATTATTGGTCATTGTTTGCCCTGACCGCAATAGCATGCGACTACCAACCTCTGGTTCTACTGGGCGTGCTAATCTGTGTTGCTGTCAAAATAGGGAGCCGATGCAAATGGGAATCGGCTTCGTCTCGGACAAACACAAATGATCCGATATGGTGCAACAGAAAATGGTATCAGATCTTTTTGAGTCAGGGATCAGGTTCCTTGAGCTTACTATAGAAAGGGCTCAAGAAGGTCAGTTGAGAACGCCAAACGGAAGGACTTTTCTCGGAGAATAGAATGATATTTATATTAATTGACTTAACGGGAAGTACAGAACACGTGCTGATATTGAAAATACGAATAAAAACTATAAGAAAAAACTGTAAACAATGCTAGTAAAGAGAAGCTAGAACAAAGCAGTAAGAAAGCTGTAAAGAATTAAAATTCTAGACTAGAAAGTTGGAAATGATGATGAGGAAAAAGAAAATGAAATTAAATTCTGCTGATTGATGAGTTGATTTCTTCTCTTTGATTTTAGGCGATGCTCCTCATTTTATACTTGCTGTGAACGAGCCACTAACAGAACGTGGAGTTACTTTCGGACAAAGAATGCCCCCAACGATCGTGCAGAATTCTTGCACCGAAAGATCGGGAATCTGTTTTTCCTTCTTATCGGCCCCGCGGTGCCAATGTTGACCATGGCTATCAGTTGTTCGAAAGGTTGACTTTATCGGCTCGTCCCCATTTATCAAATCGGAATCAACTCGAAATAACCGTTGCATCGGCTTGGCAAAGTTGACGTCAACACATTGGCAAAAGGTTCATAGTTTGATATTCGAAACCAGAAAGTTAAAAAATGCAGGAAAATCATAAATCCCTTACCAGTCAATTCAGAGATCAAATCAATCCGCAATCTACAATCAATGTATCTAACTGCCTGCAAGAACTCAAAACACAATCAATTGTCAAACTTCTAACTAATCCCCAAGTCAAACCCTTACGCCCAATTCAACAACAATCAATCCCTAAATGAACATTAACTCAATCTGAAGCACAAGAACCGTAAGACTTACCTAAATTTGAAATTTTCGGCTCAATTTCTTCACCGGGTTCTTCTCTCTCGCTAATTCCCCCTTCTCCAAAACTATTTCTACAAGAGTGTTTTTATCTGTCAGAAATAATGTACGTTAAACCGCGGACGTAACTGATCTTCCAGACCAAATTTCGTGGCTGATTGATCTCAACCACGGAACAGCCACGGAACAACCCACTTCGTGGACCAAGCACACATGATCATAGCAGCATCCATTTAGTGTGGTCCACAACCCATTTTGTGAACCAAGCACACTTGATTGTAACCTTCAAATTAATTGAAGAATGTTTTGAGTCCTTTGAGAGTTGAACTCATGACCTCCTATATGAGAAGTTGAGACTTAACCAATTGGGCTATGTCCAATTGCTTGGACATGTCTCTTTTTTTTTTTTCATTTAAACCATTCATAACATTCATTTTGTATTTTTTTTTTAAATCTTTATACTATTACAAAATACAACAATTATATTCAATTTACTATGAAACCATATTATTCAATATAATAAATTATTTTGTATATTTATATAATTAAAAGTTTATATACTGTTAATTATTTTATCGTTTTTATCAAATAATATTTTCAAACACACACACACACACACACACATATATAAAATATATGTATGTATTAATATATGTGTGTGTGTGAGTGTGTATATATATATATATATATATATATATATATATATATGTATATATATATAATATATTTATTTATATAGATAAATATTTATAAATATTTATCTATATATCTATATTTATAAATATTTATATATAAATATTTTTAAAAATATATAAAATAAATATGAATTTTTATTTATATATAAATATTTATTTATATATATTTATAAATATTTATATTTAATAATATTTATATTTATATTTATATATAAAATATTTTTTATGTATTTATATATAAATAGTTAGATGTAAATAAATATTAATTTATATATAAATATTTTTAAATATTTATTTATAAATATATATTGATCAAAGATTTTCGTGGCTGATTCATAGAAGATCAACCACGAAAAAAATCCGTGGCTGATTTGTGACTGATCAGCCACGAAAAATTATTTAAAAATTGATTATATATTAATAAAAGATTTTCGTGGCTGATTCAGTAGGTGAACGACTACGAAAATGTCCGTGATCGTTTCGTGGTCGATTCACCCACTGAATCGGATACAAAATCTTTTATCAATATATAATTAATATTTGATAAAAGCTTTTAGTGGTCGATTAGTGGGTGAATCAGCCACTGAATCGACCACGGATATTTTCGTGGCTGATCACCTACAAATCAGCTACAAAAAAATTAAAAAAAAATTGATTATATATTGATAAAAGATTTTCATGGCTGATTCGTAGGTGAATAGCCACGAAAATGTTCGTGGCTGTTTCGTGGCTGATTCACCCACAAATCAGCCACAAAATCTTTTATCAATATATAATTAATATTTGATAAAAGCTTTTCGTGGCTGATTCGTGACCCACGGATATTTTCGTGGCTGATCACCTACAAATCAGCCACAAAAAATTTTAAAAAATTAATTATATATTAATAAAGATTTTCGTAGGTCGATTCAGTAATCGATCGACCACGTAAAATATCCGTGGTCGATTCAGTATCCGATTTATCCACTGAATCAGCCACGATATTTTTTATCAAATATTGATTATATATTGAAAAAATATTTTTGTGGCTGAATCAGCCACGAATATTTTCGTGGCTGATCACCTACGAATCAGCCACGAAAATCTTTTATCAATATATAATCAATTTTTTAAAAATTTTTGTGGCTGATCCGTGGGTGATCTCCTACGCTAGTTTCCGTGGCTGATTTCCGTGACTGATTACCTAGTTTCTAATAATGTAAACTAATGACCCTCTTATAAGTCTAATTATAAATTAATCTCAAAACTATCCCCTTTTATTAAAATAACCCCTAGACGTTCTGGAATATGAAAGTAATTATTCCAAAACGTTCTGGAACTGCACGGGAATAAGTTCTCTCTATTTTTAGAATTTTAGATGTAATATAAAATTTGGAGTTCAGTTATATATAATGAAAGTAGACTTTGGACATAAAAATTAATTGGATTTCTTTTTTATTTTTAATTCTATTGTCATTTCTTAGTGATGACAACCAAATCAAGCATGAATAGCACCGTCGTGTTTATTCAAGAGGGTATATCTATGGTATGTTTTCTTCATTCTAGTATACGTAAACCTTTGAAGTACAAATTTTTGGGTTAAGGTGAAATTCAATTAGGTTTAAAAATAAAAAATATGATTTATTTTGAATATATAATATTTTTTGCGAAATGAAAATTATTTAAATTATAATTATTTCAAATTAAAATAAAATTTTGAAGTGAAATAGTTATACATTATACTTTCTCGTCCTAACCAAATTAACCTATTTACTATTTTAGATTTTTTTTTCAAAAAAATTGATACTTTTCTTAAAAATAAAGTTTTAATATAGTATATATTATAAAATATTTAATATATCTCATATATATTACTTTTATATATTTAAATTTAATATAAAATATTATAGAATCTACATATTTCATATTTTTATTAAATTATATAATTATATTTTAATTTTTTACTTTTATATAAATATGATATCAAATTAATTACTATCAATTTAATTGTGACGAAACGAGTATTAGATTAGCTAAGGTAGCCCATGGTTAGTACTCGAAAATGAGGCTCAATGTAGTCCAAATACTAATCGACCATTAGCAGAGCAAAAATGAAAAAAAAAAACAAAAAACCCAATAATCGCTATTAACTGAAATATTGGGCTGACACCTTCGCCGGGCAGGCCCAAAGCTTAGCCTCACAGCGTAAACTTCTTTAGGCTAATCTAGAAAAGAGAATTGTCCACAGCTGGGACCTAAATTTTAACCACAAGCATAAATTGATTTAAGCCGCAGCCTGTCAAAGCCCATTACCTATCCCTCTGCCTTTGCGTTGTAAAGCTCAACCAACTTATGCAGCCCCAAAAAAGATAACAGCCTTTTTTATTTTTAAACTAATCATCTTTGAAGCCCAAAAACTAATAAGCCTATTCCTGCCAAAACTTAGTGGACTCACCAATGCCAGTCTTTAAAATTATGAAATCCAAAACTAAAATTCCCAAGTAGGATGACAATTTTTCACTCAGGACTTGGCACAGCCCGACCTGAACTGACCCAACCCAGGCCAGCCTAGCCCAGCCGAATTTTATTGGGTCGACAATTCTCCTCTTCAGGCAAGGATGGGGAGTCCTGTCCCTCTACTTGCCAAGTGGGAGCGGGTTAAGAGACGGGACTGTCTCTCTATTTTTTTTTTAAATTTTTATGTGTATATATATATTGTTAGTATATTTTAAGACTATATTCTTATAATTTAAAATATAATAAATAATTAAATGTTTTTAAAATTTTCTAAAACATATATAATAATATTTAATTTGTAAGAAAGGTAATCTTTTTATTTATACTTTATATTTTTTTAAATCGATATATGAATTTTTAACATTATCCAGATAATTGACTATTGGTTCGAATTCTCTGCGATATTCGAGACAATCAACTACATAGCATTAGACATAAAAATTCCATATATTAGTTTAGAATAATTCTAATAATGTGATTGATTCAATATCACAAGGTCTATATATATATATGAGAAGAAAAACCATGTCCATATAACAGAATTTTCCTTTGCTTATATCCATCAACATTGAACTGACTAATGTAACTCATTATGTGTTTTTATCACAATAGTCAAAATTAGGGAAGGAGATGTCACATTCAATTCCATAATAGTAATGGTTGTCGATTTTATACCAAGGAACAGTGATGGGACATAAGTTAGCAAAGAAGATGACAATAACATTTCACAATAATCCAGGTGCCCCCACCCTCACCATCCCAAACCCACCCCCTCCCCTTCTTCTTTTGTCGTTTTAGATCACAATCATTTAAGTGGCTAATATCTAATACTAACAGTTAAAAATTAAGCAAAGCCTAAATGTTTCCCCCTAAACCTACAAAGCCAAAGAGGGGATCCTAAATGGTTTCAATATCACAATGATTCCTTTTGGAATAGCCCATGATTAATCCACATTCGTCCATGGTTTTTTTTTTTTTTAATTTGTTGTTATATTTCTAATTTGAGTATTATTACAAGGATTGATCTTGTCATATTTCCACGATTAGAAAAAATAATTCCGCTATTATATTTTTTAATCGTGTTTTTTTATTTAATCTAAAAATTAAACTATCATATTCTTAAACTACAAATCAAACACTGAAAGCATCACATTGCTGCCTAATCAATAAAAAATGTTAAAAAATGTCATATTTTAACCAAATCAAACAAAATTACATTTAAAAAATAAAAAGATTAACTTCATATTTTACCTTTAACTTGAACTATTCACATATTTTATATTTTCACAAGAGATATTAATCTTTTATCAACAAGTTCATCAACAACGAATTCAATTTTTATTTACTTTTAAACGATCTAAATTTGATATAACTATATATAATTACTGTATATATAATTTTATTTGCAATACACCAAAAAAAAAGGAAAAGAAAAGAAAGGTCACTCTCCATAGATGTTTTTCCAATAAGGTATGATATGAAGGATCAAACATTGAACAAGGAGAACTAAGTTCATCCTTGGCGACTCCAACATATCTTCAAAGAATCAAAATCCCAAAAACATAGTATCTAAGTTTTTGTTGTTTTCCATCGACAGACAATGAAAAGAATGTATTGTAAAACCTCATTTCTCATGCAAGTTTGACGGAATAATTCTCGTTCTTCTTCGATTATAGCTAAAGTTTTTGTTTTAATAAATATATATTCTAGAAGTAGATCTTACTTTGAAGTTTCAAGATCTTTCTAGATTTTCAAGAAAAAGGAAAAAGAAAATTCATATAGTAATATAGAATATTTTATTTTTTTAAAAAAAGCAGTATTAATTTTGAAAATCAACAGACAAGTACCTAAACTTTGAAAATGTTGTAGTTTCATAACCTAATTTTGGAAAGATGTTGAATATACATTTGTACTTTTGGTTGACCAATTGCTTGTACCATCTTCCTCTTACTATTATCAAATCAAAATAATTGTTCAGTCCATAAAATACTTTCTACCAAATAAAAAAAAAATTAGAATACATATATGTTTAGTATGAAATTCAGCATATGGAGGAAATATATGCATAATTCCCGTGCTATTTTAGTATATAATTACTGATACAACAAGAATACTTCCTTTTGACAAATCCCTCTCCAAAAGAGAAAAAGATACTCAATGAACGATATTTAGTTACGTTAATTTTATTTTTTTATGGATAAAAAATAAATAATTCATTTTAAAAAAAATAAAACTTCCACAACTATACCAAAAGAGGTGTTAGAAAAGTACCATCTTACCATTCTTCAATTCTTACTTATCAAAAATTCTATTATGAATCTGATTTATGTAAATTACATACATTAAAGGATTATATTTTATATAATAAAAATTATACAATATAATTTCTTAATATACATGATCCTCGAATTTACGATACATGCAAGAATTTTCCCTTATTATATGAGGGATGAGTCAAAGAATGACTAATTTTTCAATGATATATCTTAAATATTGTATTTTATTATATATGATAAATTTTTATGTTTAAATATATGATCGTGTTTAAAATTAATATATATATATATATATATATATGTGTGTGTGTGTGTGTGTGTGTAACCACATATTTCTTGCCTCAGCCCTTAAGACCTTTCAAATCACAAATTGAGAAGTCTGCTAAAATATAATGTATTTTTTGTCGCTGTCTAAGACGTTTATATTTTTGGCTATGGCCCATAGGTAATGGAATGTCTTGTATGATTGTATCCTCAATGACAAATCATTTTAATAAAAGAAATCATTTGATAAGTTAGTGTTGCAAATGATTTGTGCATCATCGAAAAATACATTCATAGTAATTCCAAATATATTAAACTAAATTGCTATAACTCTACCAATAAAACGGTGAAAGGTGAGATATTCTTTGGGATTTAAGCTTTATAGATTGACTATTCCTAATTCACTCGATCCATAATACTCAATTAATTGATAAATTCTGATAATTCTACGTTCTCAATAAAATTTAAATTTGCACGTCCATGTAAAATATGGGATGTGCACCATGGTGAGACAAGTGGAATTGCATTCACCATAGGAATGTAAAATTTGAAATCATCTAAAAACTCAGCATTGAATTTGAACCATTGATGAATCAGCTTTCAAGTATTTGTCATTATCATAGCAAACCCAGTTTGAACGAGGCTCATGCCTATAGTGCTACACTCTTTTCCAGCCTAATACGACTAAATTGCTAATATGACAAAAGCTACTTTTGATTGAAATTACATTTTCTAAAGAAAAAGAAAGTACACATTTACAAATCATGTTTTGTACAATTTTAATATTAGAAAATTAAATAAATAATTATAAATATTTTGTATAATTATTTAAATATTACATCAATTACATACGTATGCATAAACATCTCACCATAATACATAATTAGATAAACATTACATATCATTATATAAATATTACACATAATTTAGTAAATAAATTTTAAAACAATCAAAATAATATCATTTTACTAAAAAAATATTTTTGACGAACTTATATTACCGTTAAAATCTTACAACTTTTAATTTGAATCTTAAAATAATAACGCAAATTGCGCAGCCCCCCCCCCCCCCATTATATATTAGATTGAAAATTTTCAAGAAAATGGCCCTATCATTGGTATATCTCTTACCATGACATTGTACTTCTAAATCCAATTATAATTCCTAAATCATTTCCGCAATTATTGGCAACTAAAAACTCAGTATTAAAACAAAAGAATAATGAAAAATTTTCATTTGAGCAATTATTAGAAAATAGAGACAATATATAAATACGTATGTCCATGTATCAACATCATGTATACATAAATCCCCTTGGCAAAAACTTCCCAGATTTATAAGGGAGAGAGAAAATTAAAAAAAAAAAGAAAAAACAGTAGCCCTAACGCCGTTAGATTGTTATCTCTATCTTCTATCCACACCACCAAGCCCCGCCGTACAAACAAATGGCACCAACGGAGCAGGTTCATAGCAGAACGGAGCCGCCGGATGCTGCCACTTCTTAAACGACGTCGTCGATGCTACCGCCTGCTTCTCCTTCTTCTCCGCCTCCTGTGAAGCAACCGAATTCATCTCAGCATTTAGATTAAACCTAGGGGAAGTCGGTGACGTGACCAACGGCGATAGCAACGGTATAGCCACGTTCCAATCGGTGCTCCGGTTAATTTGTATTGACGCTGGCGCTCTTCTCTGTAACCTGCTCGGCTGTCTTCTGTTTCCGGAGCTTCTTCCGCGATTACTGTCTGCCATAGATTTGTAAATGTGGATTTCCGTAGAGGTGGAGGGGTAGTTTTGGAAATTTGATTTGTGGGAGCTTTTGATTCAGAGTGAAAATGGAGTTGGGTGTGAACGTGTGGGCAAGGGCCGAGATGCACATGGTTATATATAGGAGGGGCGTGTGGAGCGCACGCGGGATGGGAACTGTTAAAGTTAAGTATATTCCGTCAAAGGGGTTAAGAGAGGAGGTTTGAAATTCACGCTTGCTGAAGGGCTCGGCTTGGAGCCTTTAAAGCCGGCTGAGTTTTTTTTCCTTTTCTTTCCTTTTTCTACTTCTTAATAGATTGATTTTGAAAATTATTTTAAGTTGTTCTTATTAGATGAGTTTTGGTATTTATAAGATTGGCATATCTACTTTTCTTCTTACAAATTAAAGAAAGAAGAAATGACAAATCAAAGTTGGTAAATGAATTACAATTACAATGTCAATTATGTGTTAGTATATTATAATATAATTAAGTAATATAAGAATTTTTATATTATATTCAAAATATTATATAATAGTACGTTATTAATATTACAATTGTATAAAACATTAATTTAATAAATTTTATTATAATATTTAATAAAAATGCATAAAGATTCATAATAATATTATAATATTAAAATAAAATTAGTTAAACTCTTGATATTTATGACCCATTTTATTTTAAAACAATGACCCAATTGAAGATTTTCCTTCTCACTTGATCCACTAGGGCTGCCTCATCCTCTTCCAACTTCTCCACTTAGAGACAGAATCAATATTTTTTATCTTTAAACCATTTTAACTCAATCTACGTTCTTTTATTGGTAGAAAATTTAATTTTCATTCTTAATTTATATTATTATAATAGATTTAATTTATTTATTTTTAAACTAACAAAATTTACTTAAAATAGTGTCCGACTATACACACTAATTTCTTCCTCTGCTAGGCTTCAGTCCTCAAATGTTATAACTTAATTTTAGAGGAAGTGTTGCTTAAAATTTCGACAAATAAAAATTAATTTTCCTCATTTGCTTTCATTTATTTTTTAAAAATCAAAATCCCAAGCTGACCAAGCCGAAAATGCCATTAGCCTAGCGAACCGAGCCAACTTACCGCAACTACTTTCCAACCGAAAGGCGCATCGTTGCGTCAAAGGATAATATTGCTTCTAACGTCCATTTGCTGACTGTTATTTTCTCTTCCTTTCTCTGCCGTCTACTTTTACGGACGTTTTAACACCATTACGCCCAAGAGCCACAGAAGCCAGCCCATTGTTTCCTTTTCTCCACGTAAAGTTATAACCGCCATTTTATGACCAAAGCACACAGATCTCTAACGGCCGTCAAAGCCCCACGTGGTGACATCATTATCTTCTGTTGTGGTCAAATATTGCCTTTGATCAAATTAGACGGCTAAGATCACAGCTACGTGGTCTTTTCTAACCCTCAAGCGATCAGAGATACACAGGAACTCATACGTTGGATTAGGATTTCTTGCTGTCCCTATCGTCTCTGTATGACTCAATATTTTGTCTTTGCTCGCTCACGCCCCATATAATATGTCCAAAGTGAATAAAAATTTATTTAATATAAATTTTGTAAAAAATTATTAAATATTTAGATTAAATAGGATTCAGAGAGAAAAAATATAATGAATTATTTATTAAAGACATATCTTGAAAAATAAAAATTATGTAAAATAGTAATATATTTCAAATAAAGTAAATTTTAGTTTGAGATCAGAATAAAAAATCTTTATCCACATATAGGTCTAAGATCCAAGAGTTATTTATAATAAATTATTTTTTATTTTTATAATTTAAATTATATTATTTCTATATGCATTCTCTTTGTCAATCAAAATTTATAAACCTTTTATAATTTGTTCTAAGATTTTAAAGTGTACAATTCTTCATCACATAAAAAATACATTCTTCAATATAATTTTAAAAATTAGAAATTTAGAAAGAATTAAACTCTCATCAAATCACAAAAAAAAAAAGCATGTCTCTTGACCTTTTAAATTTATAAATAATAAATATTATTATCCAATTTTTGAATAATAATAAAGACACGTCTCCTAGTCTTTTGAAATCCACTTGTAGAAGAAGTCTCAACTTATTGTATTCTAGTGCAATTTCAACTGCGAAGTGATCACGGTCATCCTTAACAACTTTTATATATAAAGAATTAAAATCTCATCAAATTACAAAAAGGGGTCTTTTAAATTCTTGAATAATAAAATTTTTTATCTAATTTTTGAATAATAATAATAATAATAATAATAATAATAATAATAATAATAATAATAATAATAATAATAATAATAATAATAATAATAATAATAATAATAATAATAATAATAATAATAATAATAATAATAATAATAATAATAATAATAATAATAAGATGACAATGACGATGACTCCCATATTATGAAATTTCACCCATAAAAGAAGTCATTATGTATTATTTTCTAATACAATTTCAATGGCTATATGACAACACGGATGTCAACAACTTTTATATATATATATATATATATATATATATATATATATATATATATATAAAATTTTATTTGCATTAAAAAGTAATTTAACACATAAATAGTTTACTTATAATTTAATATATTAAAAATTTAAGCTTAAAAGAATGTAATGTAAATCCCGATGCATATGTATTCCCCGCATCACAAAGATAAGAGGAGGGAACAGTATAATGTACCCAGTTTTCTCCTTACATTTTTATAAAAGGAGCGAATAGTATAATGTATGCAGTTTCCTCCTTATATTTTTACAAAAAAGATTATTTTCATGGCTTGAATCCGTGACCTATAAGTAGAGTTGTATTCGAACACAAACGAACCGAGCATCACATTTTTGAGCTCGAGTTCGAATATAATCGAACGCTGTTCGAGTTCGTTCATTTATTATTCGAACTCGAGTTCGTGTTCGAGTTCGTTCGATTATTGTTTGATAATGTTCGAGTTCGAAAAACTCGATTAACATTCGAGTTCGAATTGTTCGAGTTCGTTTATTTTATATTTTATATTTTAAAATTTATAAAAATAATAATTCAAATTTTAATTAAAAATAATTGAATATTATAATATTAAATAAATATTATTAATATTAATATTATAATATAAGATTTATTAAGAATAAATCTTAATATTATAAAATATAAATAAAATAATTAATATAATATAATTAAATTTAAAAAATATATAATATGTTCGCGAACGTTCGAATATGTTCGTGAACATGTTCGAGTTCGTTTGTTTATTATTCGAGCTCGAGTTCGTGTTTGAGTTCGTTCGTTTATTAAACGAACGAACTTTATTCGAACACGAACGAGCTCAAACGAGCTTTTGTTCGTGAACGTTCGGTTCATTTACAACTCTACCTATAAATCACCAAAGAAGCCACTTATCATTGCGTCAAAGATTGTCCTCAAACTTAAAAGATTATATGAAACTAAAATATAATTGAACGTGGACTTACTTGCATCCTCATAGGAAGTAAGATTAATGCATAAGTATTTCAACGCATATCTTTTAATTAAAAAAGTATTATAACACGAATTAAAATACAACATTTACATAATATAAAGTGCATTTCGAACTCAATTTTATATACTATCATAGTAAATACTTATATCTGTTATGAATTATTGGAATCTCCATTAATTAGTGGAGGCTCCACTAATTATGGATTTATGTGAATTATTAGAAGATTTTTATGGATGTCCACCATTTAGTGGAGACACCATTAATTGAAGATGATGTATGCCATGATGTATTTCACTAATTAGAGCTCTATAAATAGAGCTATTCTCTAAGTTTGTAATACACCATCATTTTGTGAAAGAAAGATTAGTGAAAGAAAGATTAGAGAAAGAATTGTGAGAGAAAGAAAGAGAGAAGTTTGAAGAGAAATTCTTGTGCAAAGAATAGTTAGAATTTTCTTAGTGTGTAGTGTGTAGATTTTATTCTAACACTACCCTAATTTTATAACACGTTATCGACACGAGTCTCTACCGGTACAAAAGCCGTAAGACTAAGCACGAGTTTCGCTGTTACCAAAGCCGTAAGACAGTACGCATTTATTGATCTCTATGGCTAACATCGCAAAACTCGAATTTGTAGCCCTTGATATTTCGGAACAAATTATATGTCATGGGTTCTCGATGCGTAAATGCATCTAAATGTCGAAGGCCTTAGTGAAACTATTCAAGCAAATAATAGTGCATCCGCACAACACAAGGCTAAAGCTTTGATTTTTATTCGTCGTCATCTCGATGAAAATTTGAAAATGGAATATCTTACCGAAAAAGATCCATATGGCCTATGGGTAAATTTAAAAGAAAGATTTGACCACCCGAAGATGGTCGTACTACCTACTCGCACGGTATGAATGGTTGCACCCGAGGTTGCAAGATTTTAAAACCGTGAATGAATATAGCTCCGCAATGTATAAAATTACATCTCAATTAAAATTATGCGGAGAAAAAGTGACCGATGAAGATATGTTGGAGAAGACATTCTCCACCTTTCATGCCTCGAATATTGTCCCGCAGACAACAATATCGAGAAAAGGGGTATACAAAATTTACGTATTTAATTATCGCCCTCCTCATTGCAGAGAAAAATAATGAGTTATTATTGAGAAATCATGAAGCTGCACTCAATCGGCTCTACAAAGACTCCCGTAAGTGAATGTCGTTGGCTCCAAGCAGAGCCATCGTTATAGTCGTGGTCGTGGCCGTGGCCGTGGCCGTGGTCGTGGTTATGGTCGTAGTCACGCTCGATATTTCCCTTATCACAATTATAATCAAATCGTGAGAAATACCGGCCACCGAAGTGGAACAGAAAAGATCAAAAGGGAAAAGAAAAAGAAATTGAAGAAAAGCATGAGGATATATGTTATAGATGTGGCATGAAAGGTCATTGGTCACGAAACTGTCAGTACGGCTAAGCATTTAGTTGAATTGTATCAAGCTTCATTGAAAAATAAAAATGTGGAAGCAAATTTTTCTCAACATCCAATAAATAATGTTGAGGATGACGATAGTGATCCCGAAGATCTTAATATCAATATTACCCATATGGATGTATCGGATTTTTTTGAACACCCGCACGGTAGGATAGACCATTTAATTGGTGATGGCAAGTTGTCCAAAAGAACTAAAGCCTCACCCCGATATTTTTGTATTTTCATTTTCATTCTATTCTAATAATATTTACGTTTACATATATATATTTGTGTTCGTATGGTCGTTGTTAATGATGATATATGCATTATTGATAGTGGAACTACACACACCATACTAAAAAATGAGAAATGTTTTTCTCGATCTCAAAATGGGAGAAATAAATATTTATACAATAAACGGTAGTGCAAATGTAATTGAGGGCTCCTGAAGAGCTAGTATATTGTTGCCTAAAGGAACAACAATTATTATTGATAAGGCACTATTTTCCTCAAAATTCGAAGAAATTTATTGAGTTTTAAAGATATCCGCAGTAAATGGGTATCATGTTGAAACAAATGAGGAAAATGGGATTGAACATCTTTTTATTACTCAAATGCATTTGGGTAAGAAATCGGTATTAGAAAAACTGCCGTCTTTTTCTACTCGGTCTATATTTTGTAAAAATACGTACAATTGAAACTCATCATCTAGTAAACCGTAGTTTACCGATCCTATTACTTTTAGCATTTGGCATGACCGGTTGGGTCATCCAGGATCTACCATGATGAGAAGAATCATTGAGAATACACATGGTCATCCTTTAAAAATAAAAGGATATTAACATCGGAAAAATTCGCATGTATCGCATGTTCCCTAGGAAAATTAATTGTTAAACCATCACCAAGAAAAGTAGGAGCCGAAAGTCCTACATTTCTCGAACGGATTCACGGAGATATTTGTGGACCTATTGATCCACCATGTGGACCGTTCAAATATTTTATGGTCTTAATTGATGCATCATCCCGATGGTCACATGTATGTTTATTATCTACTCGCAACCCGGCGTTTGCGAGATTACTTGCTCAAATAATTAAATTACGAGCACAATTTCCGACCATCACATTAAAAATATCCGTTTGGATAATGTCGGTGAATTTTCATCACATGCTTTTGATGCATATTGCATGTCAATTGGGATTAATGTTAAACATCCCGTAGCTCATGTTCACACACGTAATGGTCTTGTCGAATCTTTGATTAAACGATTACAATTAATTGCTAGACCATTATTAATGAAAACAAATCTCCCAACATCTCGCCTGGGGACATGCTATTCTACATGCCGCAACACTTGTACGTATAAGACCAGACTAGTTATCATAAATTCTCTCCTTTGCAATTGGCTTTTGGGTCGAACCAAATATTGCTCATTTAAGAATTTTTGGGTGTGTCGTATATATTCCAATTGCACCAAACCAACGTACAAAGATGGGTCCTCAAAGAAGAAAGGGGATATACGTTGGATATGATTCACCCTCTATTATCGTGTATGTTGAACCCCCGACAGAGATGTATTCACATCAAGATTTGTCGATTGTCATTTTTATGAATCATTATTCCCTAAATTAGGGGAGAACCCAAACAAGATAAAAAGGATCTTGATTGGACAACATCATTAAATTATCTTGATCCGCGCACAAGCGCATGTGAACTTGAAGTTCAAAAGATAATTCATTTGCAAAGCATTGCAAATCAAATGCCGTACGCTTTTGTTGACTCCGTAAGAGTTACAAAATCGCATATTCCAACTATAAATGCTCCTATTCGAATTGAAGTTCCAGCAGAACAAAATATTATACCTATAGTCGCTGAGTCAAAAACACGCCGTAAGCGTGGCCGACCTCTTGGTTCTAAAGATAAAAATCCTCGAAAGAAAAGAGGATTAAATGATCCGTAAGATCATATTGAAGAAAAGAATGATAAAGACCAAGAGAGAACCGATGACAAAGAACCGAAGTTGATGAAAGTAACACCGAAATTTCTATCAATTATACCACTTCCTAGTAGAAGTTGGAATCGGATAGAAACCGTTATTGATAATATATTTGCATACAATATATCTCTTGATGTTACACAGATAATGATGATCCCGAACCAATATCGCTTGATGAATGCTCGGCATAGAAAAGATTGGCTGCAATGGAAAGATGCAATTCAATCGGAGTTAAATGCACCGGCAAAACGTGAAGTCTTCGGACTCGCAGTCCGAACACCGTAAGGTATAAAACCCGTTGGCTACAAATGGATATTTGTGCGAAAGCGCAATGAAAAGAGTGAAATCGTTCGATATAAAGCGCGATTAGTAGCCCAAGGTTTTTCACAAAGACCAGGTATTGATTATGATGAAACTTATTCTCCCGTTGTTGATGCTATTACACTCCGATATCTTATCGGCTTAGCAAGACATGAAAAGATAGATATGCGCCTATTAGATGTTGTCACCGCTTACTTGTATGGAAATTTAGAAAATGATGTTTACATGAAAATCCCCGAAGGATTTCATATGCCCGAAGCATATAAACATTATCCTCGTGAAAATTACTCCATCAAGTTGCGTAAATCATTATATGGCCTCGAAGCAACTGGGCGCATGTGGTTCACATGTCTTAGTGAATATTTATTGAAAGCGGGATTTAAAAATGACCAGGTATGTCCATGCGTTTTTATTAAGAAATCGGTTCTAAATTTGTGATATTAGCTATATATGTTGATGATATTAATCTTATTGGAACTCCCGAAGAGCTCCAAGAAACAATTGATTATTTAAAAAGAGAATTCGAAATCAAGGATTTTGGTAAAACTAAATTTTGCCTTGGTTTACAAATTGAACATTTGGAGAGTGGAACATTTATTCATCAATCAACATATACAAAGAAAAGTGCTAAAAAGATTTTACATGGACAAAGCACATCCATTGAGTATTCCAATGATCGTCCGATCATTAAATGTGGATAAAGATCCTTTCCGACCTCAAGAAAATGATGAAGAACTCCTTGGTCCTCAAGTACCATATCTCAAAGTGCAATTGGTGCATTGATGTATCTTGCTAATAACACACGGCCTCGATATTGTTTTCACTGTCAATTTATTAGCAAGATTTAGTTCTTCACCAACACGACGACATTGGAATGGAATTAAACAAGTCCTTCGATATCTCCAAGGTACAATTGATCTCGGATTATTTTATTCAAATAAAACCAGTCCAACATTGATAGGTTATGCAGATGTCTGGTTATTTATCCGATCCACATAAAGCACGTTCTCAAACGGGCTATCTATTTACATGTGGAAATACTGCTATATCATGGCGTTCTACGAAACAATCTATAGCAGACTACTTCTTCAAATCATGCTCGAAATTATAGCCATTCATGAAGCAAGTCGAGAATGTGTATGGCTAAGATCCATGATTCATTATATCCGAGAAAGTTGTGGATTATCATCAATCAAAGGTATTCCAACTCCTCTTTATGAAGACAATGCAGCTTGCATAGCTCAATTACGAGGAGGATATATTAAAGGAGATCGGACAAAACATATTTCACCAAAATTCTTCTTTACTCATGAACTCCAGAAGAAATGTGAAATTGATGTGCTACAAATTCGGTCATGTGACAACCTCGCAGATATTTTCACGAAGACTTTACCGACGGCAACATTTGAAAAGTTGAGATATAAAATCGGTATGCGTCGGTTTAAAGATTTAAAGGAATCATCTCATCAGGGTGAGTAATAAACATACATATAGAATAGTGTACTCTTTTTCCTTCACTAGATTTTTTTTCCCACTGGGTTTTTATCTAGTAAGGTTTTAACGAGGCATATTCTTTATGTAATGGATGGACATCCAAGGGGAAGTGTTTTGAATTATTGGAATCTCCATTAATTAGTGGAGGCTCCACTAATTATGGATTTATGTGAATTATTAGAAGATTTTTATGGATGTCCACCATTTAGTGGAGACACCACTAATTAAGATTAGTGGAATATTATGTATGCCATGATGTAATCCACTAATTAGAGCTCTATAAATAGAGCTATTCTCTAAGCTTGTAATACACCATTATTTTGTGAAAGAAAGATTAGTGAAAGAAAGATTAGAGAAAATTGTGAGAGAAAAGAAAGAGAAAAATTCTTGTGCAAAGAATAGTTAGAATTTTCTTAGTGTGTAGTGTGTAGATTTTATTCTAACACTACCCTAATTTTATAACAATATCTTATATATTACATATTATATTTTTGAAAAATAAATTTTTTAAATATATTTATAAAGACCAAATCATTTTTTCTTGAAATTCTATTATGATCTTTTTTCTCCATTGCTAAAAACTCTACTTGCTAATAAATATAATTGTCTCATATTTAATATTTTATTATATGTGTTTATCCTTTACTGAATTTCTTGATAGCAGTGTAAGATTTTCAAAATAAACAAACAAATTCCACATATTGCTTACAAGTTAGGTTAGTCAAGGACTAGAATAGTCATTCTATCTAAGCATATTCGGAAATTGAACATTCTATGGCCAGTGGCCAGTCAAAATGTAAAACTACAATTGTTGAACAACCTTTGACAAAGAATATAGAATGGGTGGACAAACTTCAAGCATGGGGATATAAATAAAATGAGAGAATCAAATCAACAACGTTATGCTATGTTTGGACTGATCCCCTATACAAAATTTGGGGTGGTCAAAAGGACCATGCAAAAGTTCCACCCCCCCCCCCCCCCCCCAACATAGCATATAATCGTTTCCCTCTAAAGCAAGTAATATACTTGGATTATCCTAATTAAGAGATGAGATTATGTAAACAAACCATCGGAAGAGCATCTTAAGTTCTTTGATCCTAGCCGACCGGACTTCCTCGTCGGTGAGGGCTCCGTGATCATTCTCTGTTTTCTTGCTTGGACTTGTTGCATGCGTTCCTCCAACTTGTCCTATACCCATGTTTAGGTCATATAATTCTGGGAAAAATAAGTAATCTCTAAACTATTGATAAAATACCAGACAAGGGATGTGACTTGTGAGTAGTAAAGGTAAAATATCAAGATTAACTGCAGCCCAAGTTTACTTTGTTGATTATCTGTTTGCTGCTGGTAATTCTTTTATCAGAAATAATAAGATTTGTGCATCCTGTTTTAGACCAAATTCTTGGTTCTCCTACTATATAGTCCATGTAGTGTGGACACGGATAAAATATTGAGAATTCTGCATGCCAATGTAAGGGTTAGGACAATGTAATTACTTTCTTATTATGAATGAGCTGGCATCCTTATCATCAGACCATAAAAGGGCATTGATTGGCATCAGTCTCTGTTCCATAAATGGTCAAAGGTTGGTAGGGCCCTGAAATCCCGGAAGAGATATCATGAATCCGCGAAGGTTGAATATAAGTTATTAAGATGCCTAACCCTCCACCCTGCTTTTGCTGAGGGAAAAGAGATGTGCAGAATTTCATGTTTAAGCCAAAAGAAATCACCCATCTGATACTGATGAACTAAAGTAATGGAGAAAGGAAGAGAACTTTGACTCTTGTAATGGTATTCCTCAAAATGGTTCTTGTGCATGGTAATCAAATCGATGGGATTGAACTAAAACCAAAGAGTAGTTGTATGCAAATCAAGCTTCATTGTATAGATTGCATATGGACAAAACATGTTGCAAACTACAAGCACATGAAAATACAAGTAGAAAGAGTTAATTCACCTTGACTATGAATCTTCTAACCAATGCGATGAATTTGTATAATTGCTTGCTTCTCAACAGCAGGATTCCACAATGGATCCTGCATTTGATGAGCTAGAGTTAGATGTCATTTTAGAGTGAAAAGAATAAAAATGCAGAAGAGCAATAATTATTACCATAAGAAATGACATTTGAAGCAGCAGTCAGATTCAAGCCTACCCCACTTGCTTTCAGTGACATCAATAGCACCTGGAGAATCAATGGAAAGAATTGAATTCGGCACTGTATCACCAAGGTCTAATTCGGCATCACGTGCATGAGTAACTTTGTTGAAGAAACAGAAGCAAACTTGTAACTAACCATTTTTTTTCTCCCGTCTCATTGAACTCCATCAAATCACTTTCTCTTTGTTTTTGTGCCAAGCTTCCATCAAACCTCAGGTACCCTATTCTTCTCCCCTGTAGTGGAATTCCCATCAGATCAAGATGCAGTCCACTGGCTGAAAACGATTCTCTTTTCACCAAAACCTGATCGTCGTATTTGTTCCAAGCAATCCAAGAGTTTTGAGACCTTCGAAGACTCCTTCCAATTCTTTTCAGCATCAATCCTGAACCGGTTTTCAGATGGACAGGTGATTAGGTCGGTTTTCTGAAGAACTTGCCGACAAATAGGGCGTGATCCAGAAGATGGAGTTCGCCAGCGCAATAGAAGACTGTTGGGCCAAACATTTCCAGCCCATTTGGTGGACAAAAAGAAAACAAAAACAAAAAGGCCCTCAAACTTACAATAAAATCTAAGCAAGACAAAAACCAAATGTTTACATCAGTTTTTTGGTTGAAGTGGGGAAAACCTAAAGCATAGAGGGAGAAAGACTCAGGAAGCTATAGTTGTCTTTTTTCAAACTTTGATCCTCAATTTAAATGGTCATTCAAAGTCCAATTGAGACGAAATTTGATTTTACGTGATCATCTCAATAAGACCTATTCATCTAACGGTTTAGATTTTGATTTTGGTAACATCTTTCCAAATTCAATTCTTATTTAATTGTAATTTTTGGAGAGAATATTGATATATTATTGGTGTGCCTCTAGTTTTATCTAGAGAAGACTTTGTATTGCCCATTATTGTTGATAGTGAAAGTTTTTACCGGACTAAATCCCGTAGTTTTTTCCATCTCGGATTTTCCATGTTAAAATCTTAGTGTCTCTTATTATCTACTTTGGTGCTATCTTTTATCTGTTGGTGTTATTTAATTAGTATCTTTGGTTTATTCCTATTTTTGATTGGCACTTGGGAAATAGTTTTGATCTTGGAATATAATTGTGATTTGGTTGAAGCTTGGTATTTTGGTCACTTTCAGTTTATTTCCCAACAAAGTGGTATCAGAGCCTTGGTTGATCAGTTGACTAATTTGTGCTAATTAAAAATAGATGATTTAGATAGTGGGTGCATGATATAATTGAATACATCAAACTATTCAAATTAGAAGCCTAGAATGGAAGACTATTTGTATTGTAGAGATCTGTTTGAGTCTGTTCTAAGAGATAAAGGTAAACCATCTGATATAAGTGATGAAAAATGAGTTAGCATGCACAGCAAAATAGTGAGTAATATTAAAAAAGTGGATTGGTCAAAGTATATTTCAACACTTTGCTTAAGAGATTAGAGCTGATCTGTTATGGAAAGAACTTGAACGAATGTTTGAATGGAAAACTGGAATGAATAAATCTTCTTGTTTGAGAAATATTACTCGGTTAAAATACAAAGATGATGTTGATACGGGTGAGCATGTGAGTACCTTTTAGGGATTGATAAGCCAGGCAGTTTCATTAAAACTGAACTTGGATGATGAGTTACAGACTTTACTGTTTTTCAATTCATTACCAGATAGCTGGGAAACAATGGTGGTATTTGTTAGCAATTAACTCCGAATAGTGTCTTAACCATGGCTATGGCTAAAGAGGCAGTGTTGGATGAGGAGATTAGGAGGAAGGAACAAGACACTTTTAATGAGTCACAAGCATTGATTATCCAAAAGAAAGAAGAAAGGGGAAGAAGTAAGAGTAGAGGTCCTTACAATAGGAATGATAGATCCAAGAGCAGACATGAGTCACTGAAAAATGTTGAGTACTATCATTGTAAAAAGAAAGGGCACTACAAGAAGCACTGCAGAGTCTTGAAATAGGAACTCGCTAAGAAAAATGGTAATGGTAAGGTGAGAGACAAAGACGATACTACAGCAGTAGTGGCAGCCGATGATGATATGTTGGTATTCTGTGAAGATGGTCATATCAATGTTACCAGTCAAGATAATGATTGGATAATTGATTCAGGTGCATCATATCTTGTTACTCTACACAGACATTTCTTCTTAACCTACATCGAAGGAGAGTTTGGCTACATTAGGATGGGCAACGAAGTTTCTTACAAAGTTGTTAACAAAGGTGATATTTGCTTAGATACAAATATCGAGTGTTAGTTAGTCTTGAGGAATGCCAGACATGTTCTTGATATTCATCTTAATTTTGTTTCCACTAGAAAGCTGATGATAAAAGCTACTATAGTTGTCAAGGTAGATGCAAATGAAAACTCAGCAAAGGGAGCTTAATCGTTGCCAGTGAAAGAAAGCAAAATACTCTTTACTTAATGCAAGCCAAGTTGGGAAAAGGAAAGGTGAATGTAATTTAAGATTCCTTTATTGATCTTTGGCACAGGCGACTTGGGCACATGAGTGAGAAGGGAATTCAAACACTGGTTCGCAGACAACTTCTCCCTAATGTAACAAGTACTTCTCTTAAATCATGTATTGATTGTATTTATAGAAAACAATATAGAGTTACTTTTCAAAGATTTCCTTCATCTAGAAAGCTAAATCTATTAGAGTTGGTGCACGCTGATGTCTACTACATGAAAGATAGGTCTCTTAGTGGTGTAGTTTATTTTGTTATTTTTATTGATGATTTCTCTAGAAAAGTTTAGTGTACTGCTTTGAAATCTAAAGACCAGGTCTTGGGTGTGTTTAAAGAATTTCAAAGCAAGGTCGAAAGGGAGACTGATAAACAGTTAAAGTGTATTTCAGTCGACAATGGTGGTGGGTATAGAGCACCATTTGAAAGTTACTGTAAGTCTTATGGGATCAGACTAGAGAAGACAGTACCAAAAATATCACAAAAGAGTGGGATAGCAGAAAGAATGAATAAAACTATCACTAAGCGGATCAGATGTATGTTTTCCAATGCCAAGCTGTTGAAATTCTTCTGGGGTGAAGCAATGAGAATTGCAGTTGACCTGATTAATCTTTCACCTTCAGTTATTTTTGATGGTGATATTCTAGAAAGAGTATGGGCAGGTAAAGAAGTATCCTTCAAACACTTGAAAGTCTTTGGTTTCTATACATTTGTTCACATTCTCAAAGATGAGAGATCAAAGCTTGATGTAAAATCCAAGCAGTGTATTTTTTTGGGACATGCAGAGTTTGGCTATAGGTTGTATGATCTAGTGGAGAAGAAATTGATCAGAAGCAGAGATGTTGTTTTTCTTGAAGATCAAACCATTGAAGATATTGAGAAACATCATAAGCCTAAACAAAAATTAAGATTCTCTGATGACATTCCTTCTAATTCAGATCCAACTCCTGCACCAGCTAGTTCTGATGTGCCAGTTCTAGAAACAGATGATTCAAATCAAGGGGAAGCTAAGGATGAGCAAGGAGAAAATATGGATGATAATAATGATGTTGGTGAGATTGAACAAGAAGTACTACATCCACAGCCACAAGATAAACCTAGGAGATCTATCAAGGAAAAAAGGCCCTCCACTAGGTATAATCCTAATGAATATGTATTGTTGACTGAGGGAGGAAAGCCAGAATCATATAGTGGAGCTTTGGAGCATGAGAAGAAAGAAGAATGGTTGCAAGTTATATAAGAGGAGATGGTATCCTTACAAGAAAATTATACCTATGACTTAGTGAAATTGCCTATAGGCAAGAAAACATTAAAGAACAAGTGGGTCTACAGGTTGAAGACTCAAGAGAATAGCTCACAACTTAAGTACAAGTCAAGATTGGTTTTGAAGGGGTTTAGTCAGAAGAAATGTATAGATTTTGAAAAAATATTTTCTCTAGTCGTAAAAATGACATTTGTTCAAGTTGTTCTTGGAACTGCTGCCAGTTTGAATCTTAAGATTGAACAACTTGATGTGAAGACAGCCTTCCTGCATAGTGACTTAGAAGAGGAAATTTATATGGAGAAGCTAGAGGGGTTTAAAGAAAATGGTAAGGAGAATCTGGTATATTGTCTCAGGAAAAGTTTATATGATTTGAAACAGGCGCCGAGACAATGGTACAAGAAATTTGATTCCTTTATGACAGATCAGAACTACCATAGAACCATATCAGATCATTGTGTATATGTGAAGAACTTCTTAGATGACGATTTTATTTTCCTCTTGTTGTATGTGGAAGATATATTGATTGTTGGTCATGATGCTGTGAAGATTGACAGGTTGAAAAAGGAGTTAAGCAAATCTTTTGTAATGAAAGATTTGGGTCCAGTTAAACAAATTTTGGGGATGAAAATTACTCGAGTTAGGCAAAATGGAAAGCTTTAGTTATCTCAAAAAAAGTATATTGAGAAAGTATTTGACAGGTTCAACATGAATAATTCTAAGGAAGTTTCTACTCTACTTGCAGGTCACTTCAAGTTAAATATTGAGCAGTGTCTGAAAAGTGAGAAAGATAAAGAAAATATGAAAAAGGTTCCTTATGCTTCAATAGTTGGTAGTCTGATATATGTTATGGTTTGCACCAGGCCAGATATAGCTCATGCGGTTGGAGTGGTTAGTCAATATCTCTCTAATCCTAGTAAGGAGCACTGAAATGCTGTCAAGTAGATTCTCAGGTATCTCAAGGAAACTTCCAAATTATGTTTGTGCTTTGGAAATGACAATATCATACTTGATGGATATTCTAATTCAAATATGGGAGGTGATCTTGATAAGAGAAGATCTACATTTGGTTATTTAATGACTTTCGTAGGGGGAGCAATATTGTGGCAAAGTAAGTTGCAAAAATGTATTGCTCTTTCTAGTATAGAGATAGAGTAAATCGCAGCTACTGAAACTTGTAAAGAGATTTTGTGGTTGTAGAGGTTTCTTTAGAATTGGGTTTGAAACAAGAGAAGTATGATCTTCATTGTGACAGTCAGAGTGCTATTCATCTATGTAAGAATTCTACGTTTCACTCTCGATCTAAATATATTGATGTGAGATACCATTGGATTAGAGAAGTTTTGGATTCCAAGCTGCTAATGCTTGAGAAGGTGCACACGGATGATAATGGTTCTGATATGCTGACTAAGGTGTTGCCCAGGGAGAAATTTTTGTTTTGTAGACAAGAAGGAGGTTTGGTTGTATTACCCAAATGAGCTGAAGGGGGAGATTGTTGAGCCAAACAATTCCAGCCTATTTGGTGGACAAAAAGAAAATAAAAACGAAAGGCCCACAAACTTACAATAAAACTTAAACAAGACAAAAGCCAAAGGTTTACATGGACTTTTTGGTTGAGGCGGCGGAAAACGTAAAGCACAGAGGAAGAAAGACGTAGGAAGCTGTAGTTATCTTCTTCAAGCTTTGATCCTTAATTTGGATGGTTATACGGAGTTTGATTGAGACGAAATTTAGTTTTACGTGATCTTCTTAACAAGACCTACTCATCTAATAGTTTAGATTTTAGTTTTGGTAATATCTTTCCAAATTCAATTCTTGTTTAGTTGTAATTTTTAGAGAAGATATTGATATATTATTGGTGTGCCTCTAATTTTATCTAGAGAAGACTTTGTATTGCTTATTATTGTTGATAGTGGAAGTTTTTACTGGACTAGGTCTCGTGATTTTTTCTATCTCAGGTTTTTCACGTTAAAAATTTTGGTGCCTTGTATTATTTATTTTGGTGCTTTTTTTTTTACCTGCTGGTATTATTTAATGATATCTGTGATTTATTTCTATTTTTGATTGACATTTGAAAAATATTTTTGATCTTGAAATATACTTGTGATTTAGGTGAAATTTGTTATTTTGCTCATTTTCAGTTTATTTCTCAACAAAGACAATCCCTGCACATTCTATGTGAATAGGGTGTAAGCACGGGGTCATCTGCAGACTCGAGGCATATGGGGCATTCTGCATTTTCACCTTTCCGAAGACCTTCAACAACTTCCTTATCATATGCTCGTGAAGGGAATTTCTGAGTAGCAGAATCAGGATTTGATTCAAAGAACTTTCTTGCAAGTTTGTTCAAGTCAGAATACTGTTGTTGAATGTACCAACCCCTAGGTCTCTCTATCCACTGGGAAAGGTATTAAATTGTCCATTATTGAGGAGCAGCAAAACAGATTTGGTTCCCAGTCTGCTGCTACTGCTTAATGCTTTGGTGGGCTGCTTCTTGTCCTTGTTCTGCTATTACATGGGCAAGTTTAGGTGGTATTTAGTTTTGCAGGTTTCTGTTTTAACCAGTGACGCAATGTTCAACTTTCAATGGTACTGTAGTTTTGCATTTCGAGTGGCTAGGCGTGCTTGTTCTTGTCATGGGATAGGGCGAACTAGACATTTTGGGTATAATATCATAATTTGATTTTGTGTTTAAAAAAAAAAAAAGTCAAAATATTGTTGTGTATTTAGAGATACGTGAATAACTACACGTAATATTATATTAATTCGTATAGTTGACCCCAAATTACTTAAAATTAAGTCTTAATTGTTGTTGTATCACCCCGAACTAGAGATATTGGAAAACTGAGAATGTTAGATAAAAGATTCAGAAATAGAAAGTCTTTTCAGCGTTCTACAAGGATAGAAAATTTGAAACTTCATTCTCACCTCATAACCAGAAATGGGTGATTGCAAAGGTGCGTTAATCTAAGTAGTAACTCCAGAATTTTTGCATAGTTGTGAAGAACTTTGCCTTGTGCCACAAATTGGTCAAATTGAACCTTTTAATCACCAGAAAAAATGATGTAAACCCTTTCGAATAAAGATAAAAGATGTCACTTTACAAAATGTCTAAACAATATCAGTCCTGTTAGAGGAATGTCATCAGCCACTAAATTTAATGGCATGTTTTTAAGTCTGTTGAAGATAATTCTCATAGGTAAGCCACTTGATGACAGAACACTTACTTTGGATCTCCTGAAGAGGGCATAATAAAAACCATGCTCAGCTTCTGATTGATCGCAATCAATTACTTGGATGTCAGTAGGTGGAAGAACAAGTATAGGCCTGATTTCACAAGTAAAAACTCCGACTTAAATCACCTTCCTCAAAGTAAAGGACCGAAAGTAATAACGGAAAATATTGAAAATAACTACCTTCCATTTTTATCTTTTGTATCATCTGTCCTCCTTAGCGTTAGTGTCCTCAGAATACCCTTAACTAACTCCAAACCTCTCAGATCACCATTCTCATAAGGCTTCTGAATCAGTTTATGCCCCCTCAGAGAAAGAAAAGATATTCTGAGTGCAGGGGTAGCAGTATTATTGGACCACCTTATTTTTGCTTGTAAACGGTTAAAGGAAGAAATTAACAATATAATACCATCTTGTTCGAGTTTTCTTTTACAATTGCTAAGCTATATTTGCAATTGAGCTAGAGAAATTGGCTTCAAATTAAGTCATACCATGCCCATTTGCGCCGTGGCTCCACCTGCAGGAAGCAAAGAAGGCTGTAAAGATCTTCTAAATTATTCTGCAATACTTGGAATATGCTAGTAAGTACTTAATGCTTTGATTCAGGAACTGGAAAGAAGCAGAAAAATCAGTCTTGTCTCATGCACAACTAAAATCTGAGCAGATTGAATTCATAATGGAAGATAATTCCTGGAACGGATGTATTTTTTTCGGCAGAAAGCATCCTATATGGAGAACATTACAATTTGATATGTGATTCCTCAAGTCTTTGTTGTTGCAAATTTAAATAGAATGGAAGAGCAAGGGGGTTTTTGACCAAAATGGAAGGGTTTTAAAAAGCAACTCCGGATGGGGGTAGGGAAGCCGGGGGATCCCCCGACAGAGGGTACCTCGTGTCTGGCAGACACGAGGAGCAACGGCACCTCGTGTTTGGTAGACACGAGGAATGGGCTGCATTTCTTGGTCAAAAAGCAAGCAGAAAAGCATGCAAAAATTTAGCAAATTCAGCAAAGCGTTAAACACGAGGAATGGGCCGCATTTCTTGGTCAAAAAGCATGCAAAAATTCAGCAAATTCAGCACAGCATTGAAAAGACATGAGAGACGATCAGTACAGCACAGTACCTCGCGTCTCCTAGACACGAGGCTGTCGGCTTTATTCGCTCAGCATGGCTTTATTCAGTGGAATCTCTGATTCCACAGACATTCCACTGAAATTGGCCTTCACGTGGTGATCATGCAAAGTGGTTCATGGGAGGAACAGTGAGATTTTGCCTATAAAATGCGCGCAGGAGTTCATTTTCGTTCATCTCCAAAAGCTGCTTCGTTCACATTTCACGGCATTTGCTGATTCTCTCTCAAACACAACACAAAGCCGCCGACGGTAACAAAAAGCCGTCAGTAACAAAAATACCAACAGTTTGATTTTTCTCTGTTTTTAAATTTGTTAAGCTATTTTCTTTTCACGCACATCCAGAATTATATATCATATTTATTTCTTTTCATCACTATTAATTTATCATCGGAGATTTGTGTTGTAATTACAAGTCAGAAAAAGTGTTGCTGTCTATACACTTGAGTTATACACGCGACTTCTATATTACAGGTTTTTTTTTTAAATAGATATTGTATCAATTAATTTATTTATTTTTTCAAATAGATATATTTGGATTTAATATTAAAAATTAGTTATTAGATGATGATAGTTTAGTGAAATTATTGGTATTTTTAAATATTATATTTAGTAAAATATTGACTGATTTATAATATGTTTTGATCTATTTAATCAAAATTATTGAATGGTATAAACTATCTATTTTTTGTTTTGTTGAATGGTATAAATTGTGTATGGTTGATATTTGACTAAATTACTTACTATTAGGTTAAAGGAAAAATGATCAACTAATTATTTTTAATGATTTGATTAGAAAAATATTAATATAAATTAGACGAAAAATATCTAATTATGCACAAATTTTTTAATAAAATGAAAAAAATCAATATAATATATATTAAAAATTTAGGTTGAACCTTGTCTTTAGCTTTTATGGTGAATTCAATAATTTAATTTATTTGTAATTTTTAGTTTGTTGTTTTTTTATACTTAATTTAATTTAATTGTAATTTACGTCCATGTTAAAAATCGTTATATTTTTTTTATATTTAGTTTTTGATTATTTGTGACGATTAATTGATTTATATTGATATTCTATTGTATAGCACAATATATTGTTTTGGGTTGAGATGTGATGAATAATGAGACTAATTATTTATAACAGTTTGATTAGGAAAATATTAATATAAATTAGACAAAAAATATCTAATTATGCACAAATTTTCTAATAAAATGAAAAAATTTAATGTAGTATATATTAAAAATTTAGGGTGAACCTTGTCTTTAGCTTTTATGGTGAACTTAATAATTTAATTTATTTATAATTTTTAGTTTGTTGTTTTTTTATACTTAATTTAATTTAATTGTAATTTACGTTCATGTTAAGAAATCATTATGTTTTTTTTTTATATTTAGTTTTTGATTATTTGTGATGATTAATTGATTTATATTGATATTCTATTGTATAGCATAATATATTATTTTGGGTTGAGATGTGCTGAATAATAAGACTAATTATTTATAATAGTTTGATTAGGAAAATATTAATATAAATTAGACGAAAAATATCTAATTATGCACAATTTTTCAAATAAAATGAAAAAAATTTAATGTAGTATATATTAAAAATTTAGGGTGAATATTATCTTTAGCTTTTATGGTGAACTTAATAATTTAATTTATTTGTAATTTTTAGTTTTTTATTTTTTATACTTAATTTAATTTAATTGTAATTTACGTCCATGTTAAGAAATCATTATGTTTTTTTATATTTAGTTTTTTATTATTTGTGATGATTAATTGATTTATATTAATATTCTATTGTATAGCATAATATATTATTTTGGGTTGAGATGTGCTGAATAATAATGATATTGGTTTCATATAGTAATTCAATGTTGCGACATTATTTATTTATTTGATAGAAAAATTCTTTTACATTGTTTATTTAGGCACAATGTCATTAGAACAACCTGTTAGATTACGGTTATATTGGGATTGCGAGATTATGCGTACCCCAAACGGCAATTTTTTTAACGATCCATGTCGCAAGGCATTGATTGTTAAAAATTGAGTTAGTTACCTTGGTTTAGTCAACAAAATATGTACACTTCGTGAATGGGACATGTCTACTGTTTAGTTGCAAATAACAATGAGAGAAGATACTGTTTTTGGCACTGCACTAAGGTCTACAACAACTTCCATAACAGACGATGAAGATATGGATGGATTGTGGTACTATGCATCCACCTTGAAAGGACAACCAATCGATCTGCATATTTATCATGAGATGGTACAGATTTAAAATGTGGCAGATACAAATCTTGCAGAACAACACAACCCCACGCCTATTACGAAATCCTTCACTGAATTAGTGAATTCTGCCACTCCAGTGCACATGGCTGATATTGATTTAAATGCGCCTATACCTGCTTACACCAGTAATCCTGGACATCTCCCAAGTGACAATTTTCAATCCTTTTATACTCCGATAGTTTTGGATATCTCAGTCGTCGGACCGACTTCAATGGGGTTTGTCACGCTTTCATTTCATGTCGATGTTCAGCCTATACAAACATAGCCCAACCCCAAGCTGTTGTTTCCTACTACGGAAATAGATATTCCATTGGATATTACTCAAGTCGATGAGTGGGTTGCTCGAGAACCCAATTGGGTAGGTGCTCCAGAGGCGACCGTGGATGGTTTAGGAGCAATATCTGACCTTGATAGACCGAATGCGGAGGATACCCCTGACGAGGACAAGGGGGATGGTGATGCTGGAGAACATGGTCCCGGTCCTTCTGTAATGCCACAACCTGACAATATACCTGCTGACCCAGACCGGTTATATAATCCATCGTATTTAATGTATCTTGACAGGTTTACTGCTTCTCAAGAAATGGAAAATGAATGTGATGGAATGGTGACCGGAAGCAGTCGAATGGATTTATGGTCAGAATCTAATAATGACTTGAGGATTGGAATGTGGTTTAGAAATAAGGAAGAGTTATTTTGGGCAGTTTGATCGTGGTTTGTCAGATTGGGTCGTGAGTTCATAATACAGGAAAGCAAAAGCGCATCCTGGGTTGCCGAATGCAAAAATTCAACGCCCCAACATCCCTATTATTGGCGAATTCATGCGCGAAAGAAAAAAGGTTGTGGACTGTGGCAAATTACTCGATGGTACGGAGAGCACATTTGTCTAGTTCGAACAATAGACGGCAACCATCGTAACATGAGCGCCAAATTTATGGTGAAGCATATTATGTCAATGATTCATAAAAATCCATAAATAATGGTCAGTGAGATAAACACTACTAGAAACTACACAATCAGTCACGGAAATTGGCGTAGGAAATCACCCATGAATCAGCTATGGATCAGCCACAAAAGTTTTTAAAAAATTGTGAATATATTAATCAAATATTTTCGTGGCTGATTCGTAGGATATCAGCCACGAAAAATATCCGTGGCTAATTTGTGACTGATTAGCTACGAATCAGCCACAAAAAATTTTTACAAAAATTGATTATATATTGATAAAAGATTTTCGTGACTGATTCATAGGTGATCAACCACGAAAATATCCGTGGCTGATTCGTTACTGATTCACCCATGAAATCTTTTATCAAATATTAATTAATATTTGATAAAAGATTTCGTGGCTGATTCGTGGGTGAATCAGCCATGGATATTTTCGTGACTGATCACCTACAAATCAACCACAAAAAATTTTTAAAAAATCAATTATTTATTAATAAAAGATTTTTGTGGCTGATTTGTAAGTGATCAGCCACGAAAATATACGTAGGTTGATTCACCCATGAATCAGCCACAAAATCTTTTATCAAATATTAATTAAATATTTGATAAAAGATTTTGTGGTCGATTCGTGAGTGAATCACCACTAAACGATATCTGGACATTTTCGTGGCTGATCACCTACGAATTAGCCACGAAAATCTTTTATCAATATATAATCATTTTTTTTAAATTTTTCGTGGCTGATTCGTAGTTGATCAGTCACAAATCAGCCACGGATATTTTTCGTGGCTGATCTCCTACGAATCAGTCACGAAAATCTATGATCAATATATATTTATAAATAAATATTTAAAAATATTTATATATAAATTAATGTTTATTTACATATAACTATTTATATATAAATATATAATAAATATTTTATATATGAATATAAAAATAAATATTTTAAATATAAATATTTATATATATATATATAAATAAATATTTATATATAAATAAAAATGCATATTTATTTTATATGTTTTTATAAATATTTATATAAATATTTATATATATAAATATTTATAAATATAGATATATAGATAAATATTTATAAATATATTATATATATATACATATGTATATAAATATATAAATATATACACACACACAAATACATACACACATATCAATACATACATATATATTATATGTATATATGTATATATTTGTAAAAATTATTTAATAAAAATGATAAAATAATTAACAGTATATAAACTTTTAACTATATAAATATACAAAATAATTTGTTATATTGAATAATATGGTTTCATAGTAAGTTGAATATGCTTGTTGTATTTTTTAATAGTATTAACATTTAAAAAAAATACAAAATGAATGTTAGGAATGGTTTAAATGAAAAAAAAAAAAAAGAGACATGTCAAAGCAATTGGATTTAGCCCAATTGGTTAAGTCTCAACTTCTCATATGGGAGGTCATGGGTTCAACTTTCAAAGGACTCAAAACATTCTTCAATTTTAGTCATGAAAAAATTTCCGTGGCTGTTCTGTGACTGAGATCAATCAGCCACGAAATTTGCCGTGGGTGATAGGCCATTTTCTAGTAATATACATGACACTTTACATTTCACTTCATCTTATAAGAAAGGATGGAACGCGCACAGGCATGCCATTGAGATGATTTATGGTGACTGGCCTTTTTTATTTGCACAACTGTCACGGTATATGCAAGCCTTGCAAGATGCCAATCCAGGTACTGTAGTGGCATGACATTTGGATATGTTTTTTGGGCGTTTAAACCATGTATTGATGCATTTGTTTACATGAAACCGGTGGTCAGCATTGGCGGGACATTCCTTAGGGGTATATACAAGAGAAAATTATTAATGGCTGTGGGTCAAGATGCCAACAATCATATATTATTCCTTGCTTTTGCAGTCGTTGACAAGGAAACTAATGACAGTTGGGATTGGTTTTTGTCGTTACTCAAGGCGCATGTACTAAAGGATTGAAGAATTTGTTTAATATTCGACAAACACGTTGGGATAGTGAATGTCCTTCATCGACTACCCGGTTGGCAAGAGCCAATGGCAGTGCATAGATTTTGTCTCAGACATATCTGAAGCAACTTCAATATAAAATTCAGGAATCATCAGTTGAAGAAGCTGATGTATGTAGCCGGGGATCAAAGTAAGAAGAAATTTTTTTTTGCAAATTATGGAAGAAATTAGTATGCTGAACCCCCAAGCTAAGACATGGTTGGATTTGATTCCGAAGGAGTAATGGACGCTTACTTATGATGGTGGCCATAGGTGGGGTAATATGGCAACTAATTTGGCTGAATCATTCAACAGTGTCGTCAAAGGCATACGTGCCTTGCCCATCAAGGTTATTGTTGAGTCTTCTTTCAAAAAAATAGTCAAATATTTCAACGATCATAGACAGGAGGCTAATCACGGTAGGTATCACTTCCCTTCGACTATATGGGGAAAGTTTGTGAAGAATGAGACGAAAGGAAGAAGATACCATGTGCTGGCTTTTAATCAGGACAGGGGTATTTTTAATGTGGTGTCAGCACATCATAAGCATGGAAAGGAAAATAATTCTTACGAGGTTAATATTGGTACCAGGTCATACAGTTGCTGCAAATGGAAAATATATAGAATTCCTTGTTCTCACGTATTTGCAGCGTGTCAGCAATTGGGGTTGACCCTGGGGATCTCGTGTCATCGGAGAACACAACAATGTCCTATAGGTTAACATATACGCCACAATTCAGACCCATTCTGCACGAGGATTATTGGCGCGACCCGAGTTTAATTTTGGCGCCGTATGCTCACCGTTTCAAGAATCGACGATCTGGTCGAATGCGGATGGCGCGTATTCAGAATGAAATGGATGAGCGTAATCTTGATTCACCTACTCGATATGGGTTATGCCATTGTAACGGACATAATAGGAGGAATTGCACACACAGTGCTGAGGATTGATGTTAGAATATTTTACATATTTTATCTTTGTAATTCATATGACTGATGTAATATTTCTTCTTTGATTTGTTGTATCAAAACCTCTTATGTGTATAATAATATTCATCACGCTTGTTTATATATTTTGTGGTATTATGGTTGCATAAATGATGATATTTTCACTTTATTTTGTGTAATAATATATTATAATTATTTTTTTTGTATTTTAGGATACCATTGATGGACCCTACACAAGACGAAGTTGATCCCGGCTTTATTATTCCGGACTTATTGACCCTGCAGCATCGACATAGATTGACACATATTTGGACAGGACAGTTGGAAGATACTATCCTTACTGCAAAGCGCAATGACAGCACTTTTTGGATTGCTTGACCATTCGATCCACGAGTCGAGCAACTTATGGATATAGTTAGATTCGGTGAGATTATTTGTTTTACGTACATGAAGATTGATCATCCCCTAATTACAACGTTGGTGGAAAGATGGCAATAGGAGACACACACGTTCCATCTTACAGTGGGAGATGCCACAATTACACTACAGAATGTCGAGGTTCTTTTTGGATTTCGCATGGAGTGTGATTCAATTATTGGCCGTGGGTTCAATTGCCCACAGGCAGAGCTACTAGATCTATGTGACGTGCCCCTTGATTTTCGGCCCACAGGTACAGACTTGGATGGATCTCGATTGAAGTTAAGCTTACTCAAGAGAGCACTGACTCAACCTCTCCCAACGCACGCGACTCCTGTTATGGTTGCACAGCATGCAATGTGTCGCATTATGCAGCTTATTGGTGGATTTTTGTTCTCCGATAAATCCGGAAACCGAGTTCATTTGTGCTTCTTTAGGTATATACGCAATCTCGAGTTGGTTGGTACACTGAGTTGGGGTAGTGCAGTATTAGCTCATTTGTATCGTTGTATGTGCAACGCTACTATTTATACGGCGCATCAGATCAGTGGTCCGCTTTTATTGATTCAGGTACGAATTTAAATCCAAAATGTGAATGTAACTATGTTAAATTAATCATATTTTTCGAATATTATTATTTCACTGGAAGTACAATTATGGGTTTGGGAGCGCATTTCCACTATTAGACTCGATAGAGTACGCCCAATAGAGGACATTGACCCGAATGTGCCTAGGGGAGTAGTATGGCAGAGTCCATTGGAATTGTCCCACACATCAACACATGTGCTGATTGCATACAGAGATCAGTTGGATCATATGCGACACAATCACGTATGTATTACTACGATATTATTAGCTTGGAATCGAATTTTAAATAATATTTATTGTTATTTATTGTTTGAAACTAAATTTATTTATTTTGCAGTTTATTTGGCAACCTTATGATGCGAACATGTTAGCATCTCTACCTCCGTACTGTACGTATGGCCAACAAATTTGGATGTCTATCACATCTCTACTGTGTTGGGAGACGATTGAGCTACATCGCCCCAATCGAGTTATGCGACAATTTGAATTGTTGTAAATAATTCCGAATACTGTTGACACGGGATCAAATCTGCATCAGCGGGACTTACGTACTATTGGTGTTGGATGGGATGAGGTGGATGTGCTACACCATGCTAATTAGATAAAAAGACATGCTTCTACCATCACCGGACAGCCCACTTTTGGGCAAGCTATTGTTATGCCTGATTATTTTTCGTGGTATTGGACTCACACACGGCGATTAATTAGCAATCCTACTATACAACAACCAAATCTTGTGGGCTATTAGTTTAGTAGTTTAGCAGCTGAAGTACCTGTAAGTCTATTTTTCCTCGTTCATGTAAGTATATATAGAATTCTGACTTATTTAAAATTTTAATGATATTCTTGAAAATGCATATGCAGATCGACGCACTGCATTGGATCTGGCACATAGGTAATGAAGCGTCTCAGCATGATGCATCATACGCGCAACAAGCAGTCGGAAGAATGTCCGATATTGCCATGCGTATTGTTGCTGCCAGTGGCGAATCCGATCGTCTAAATCGAATGCCGTATGAGCCATCTAGACGATCGTATGCTGCTGATCCGATACCACTGATTCCGCAACAAGTGTCTCGACAAGAACTACCAATAAGGCGGGGCGGTAGACGGGCACGTCGGCGCGCTGCAGTTGAGGAAGTTCCCCCGTAGCAATACTACTCACCGGTGCATGGAGATGAAGATGTTTATGTGTCAGGCACTCCTACAGCGGTCGATGTTGACTACATTCCAGTTCTGCCAGTTGCAGATGACTTCGTCTTTGATGCAACGGTTTTAGATGATCACGATGATTTTTTAACTCCGCAGTATCTAATTTTTGATCCTAGGTATGTTTTTTCGGGGGGCGAATTTGCTGCTGGTACATCCACTGGACTGTCTCAGAGACAGTATAGACAATCTGATGATGATGTAGGTCTGTCGTATGCTATAGATGAACAAGATGAGGGACAACCTGAAGCACATCCTCAGCAACAACCTCCGAGACGAGTTCAACCTTAGCGGCACCATCGAGGATTTTATTGTGGGATTAGTTTTCATACTTGATTTTGACAATTTTATGTATACGTTATTGACATTTAAAATTAATTATAATTAAATTTTAACATTCAAAATAATAAATTAAACTCTAACAATTAAAATTAAATTTAAAAGAATTAGAAAAATAATTAATTATTATTTCAAAAATGTTATGTTTAATGGATTAAAGATAAATAATAAAATAAATTACATGCCTACATATAATAATATTTACGCTAACGAATTAATGCGAAATTTTAAAAAAAATTACTACATGTTTTTAACGTACATATTTAAAATTAATTATACATAATTGTAATTATATTTTAGCATTTAAAAATTAAAATTAAATTTAAATTTAAAGAAATTAGAAAAATAATAAATTATTATTTCAAAACTAATATTTTTAATGAATTAAAGATAAACAATAAAATAAATTAAAAAGATTAAAAATTATTTTCATTTTTTACGAGAAAAATAAATTAGGATTCAATTTTAGTATTAATTGAGATTTAAAATTATTTAAAATTTTAATAAAAATAACTGTGATTTTATATTGTGAACGGAACTAAATCAAAAAAATTATTGAATATAATTGTTTATTTAAATAAAAAAATAAATTAAATAGAGCCGAAATTACATGTCTACATATAATAATATTTTTGCTAAAGAATTAATGTTAAATTAAAAAAAATTTGCCAAATGTTTTTGCTAAAGAATTTTTGCCATGTAGAGAAGTCATATATATTTTTTTTTAAAAAAAAGGATTTCTCTGTAGAGAAATCAAATTGTCAAACCTCGTGAAGATTTTAGGTGTATGTTATTGATATTTAAAATGAATTATAACTAATTTTTATACATAATTGTAATTAAATTTTAGCATCTAAAATTTTAAATTAAACTCTAAAAATTAAAATTAAATTTAAAGAAATTAGAAAAATAAAAAAATTATTATTTCAAAAATATTATGTTTAATGGATTAAAGATAATAAAATAAATTTAAAAAATTAAAATTTATTGTCATTTTTTTACGATAAAAATAAATTAAAATTTAATTTTAGTATTAATTGAGAATTAAAATAATTTAAAATTTTAATAAAGATAACTGTCATTTTGTATTGTGAACAGAACTAAATAAAAAAATTTATTAAATATAATCGTTTATTTAAATAAAAAATTAAATTAATTAAAACTAAAATTTTAAAGAATTAATGTGAAATTCAAAAAAAAAATTGTTGTTATTAAAAATTGCAATGCAAATGTTTGAATTGATGAAATTTGGCCGCATGAGGTGCACAATTTCATAGTACCTCGTGTCTAGTAGATAGGAGGTGCATAGATACGAGGTATAGACTTACATGATGATTGTGAGGAATTTTTGCATTTAATGCACGGCGTGAGGAATTTGAAAGCTGAGTAGACCTCGTGTCTGTCAGACACGAAGGCAGACACGAGATTCCTCCTCCAGGGAATGCCACAAAATTTGTTTCCCATCCGGAGTTGCTTTTTAAAACCCTCCCATTTTTGTCAAAACCCAGCAAAACAGGAGATCATGCATACCTGAAGAGGTGTACCAGTAAGACACCATCTACAGTTGTGAAGGCTGCTTGTGCAGCTTGGGTTCTTGAGGACTTAATTGTATGAGCTTCATCTAAGACTACTCTGTACCACTCAACTCTACGGAAAATATCCTGTTGACATATCAAGAATAGTATAGTCAGGAACATTGGTTCGTCAGGATATAAGTGCAAGCAGAATTGGGGTAAGAACCATGAAAAGAAATAGAAATATATTGCTGGAAATATAATACAGAAAATCTTGAAGGGAATAGCTTACTGTTTTATAAGCTGCAGTTAAGACACTGTAGGCTGTCAAGATGACGTCAGGTTCAGCTAACACTCTGGGGTCAGTACACCGGCAACCGCTGTAATGAGCAGAAACTGAAAGGCTATCTGGCTTTGAATGGGACTCTAGTTCATCCTTTATTTCAAACAATTTTATATGCAAATAGCAGAAAGTGGTGGTTGGTGCATTTGAGGATCCTAGTATATATATGAATGACAGAATTTATGGTGTGGTAAACTTTAAAATGATGTCAAAACAGAAAAATTATCTTTGCTAGCTTAATAGGGGCGTACGCGTGCCCTCCACTAGCCAAGTAAAGCCGTAGGCATAAAATGAGGGAACCACCTTTCACTTTTTGAATGACTTTCTTATCAGAGCCCTTATACCTTTGATTTGTCTTGATGTGTGCTTTTTCACCCATGTCTTGTCTACCAAATTCTTGATCATCAGGGCTGCCCCTGCTTCTCCTTGCAAGGATCAAAGCAATTGTCATCACAGTTTTCCCAATCCAAAGCTCCATTGCATCTGCCAAAATCTGCAGACCACAAATCCATATTTAAGGATACAACAATTTCAAAACTTCAAATAGTAAATCTCAAAACATAGCAAAACACTTACTCCACTTGCCGTCTGTGTTGCAGTTGGAAATTGATTTGTTCCTTCCCCAGAGAAAACATTCACATGTATTGCGGGAGCTCTCTTGATGAAAAAACAATGTTCACAACAAGCAGACTCAAACTAAAAATGCAAATTCTATGTTGAGATTATTTCTTCTATATTGATCTCTAGTGTTTATTTTTTGTCAGAGAGAAGCGCCTACCCATCTCATATCTGATAAGCTCCCCAACAAGGACAAAGAGTTTTAGCTCAATCCTCTGCATCTACTTCCTTCTCTGTTTCTGTCAAAGGGCCTGCTTCTGGCATGGCCTTAGATCACACATAAGAGTTTCCGGGGGCTCCATCTCCTACACAATTCAAACATATTAGAAGGTTAAGAGAACTGGAATATCACGGGTCTTATTTCGTAAGTTCAGAAAAAAAAAAAAAAAAATGTAAGTATAAGCACTTGGATAAATTATACCTGCAAGTCATACATATCTGCAGCACAAACAAGCTTGTTTAAAGATGATTCTGAAATAGCTTGCTCATCTTTATTGTGTTCTGAACATGACTGACCACCCTTTCTTCGTTTTAGCTTAGGCAATAAACACACAGTTTCGTCTGCATCGTCCTGCTAAAAGAATCTAAGTCAACAGTAATCCAGTTTCGTCTGATGCGGTTTTCTTTCTTTCAATTGGTTCTGCTGCTTTTTGCCCTGTGATTCACACGTGCAGCTAATCTAAGCATATCTCTGGTGTTGTCATATTATTGCATGAGAAGCCTTTTTCAATCAATTAATTTCTAATAAGTTATCATTTATTCTGACAGCCAAGAACTGCAATTATGTTTAAGAAACATCTCACCAAGTGATTTTAGCATCATCTGCCAGCCATATAAGATGTCCACACTCTACAGCTAGTATTTCCTGGAAATAGTAGCTAAATGAAGATATTTCTGATTGCACATGGTCCTTTCCTTTCCTGAATAACCTTTCAAATTTTGTGACAAGTAATTCTGCTATGGGTGAAACTTATTGAAAAAGCGTTCCTTCTTGTGTACTCATTGATGGGCTTACAGGATTCAATCAAAACTTTGGTGCATTTGTTTACCGTGACAATTTGTGAATGAATTGTTCTCTTCCTCCTCTCTGAATCCTTCAAAGGAACTCTTTAATTATTATAAGTTTTGCATTAAGGAATAGTTCACAAGAGAGAGAGGGAGAATGGCAGCTTCATTGAGATGGGTGCTGCAGTTACACAAGGACGTGCCTAAGGCAGCAAAGCTCTACTCAGAGGGATTGGGCTTCACTGTTAATGTCTGCACTCTTCGTTGGGTGGAGCTTGAGCTCCAACCAGGTCCTCTCAAGCTAGCTCTCATGAAATCCCCATTAAGGGCAACCAAACCCGCTGACGGGTCTTTATGCTAATACCGATTTCCTCTACTTTTTTGGCGTTCACCTTTTAAAATTTAAAACTAGTGACAGAAATTTTCCAGAAGTTTTCCAAGTCATTGATTGATAATCCTATGTGATTGAAGTGTCTGTTATATACTATCATTATTCTATCTGATCCTTTTATGTAGAGAGTTCTAGTTAAATATGCTATTCTTTCAGTCTTTCTTCTCTTATTCTGGATCAAGGAAGTTGGAGATGTTTTGTTTTGTTTGAGAAGGGGAGGGGGGGGGGGGTTGGTGTTTGTGTGGGGTTGGGGAGCATGGATGGTATTGAACTTGCTTTTGTTGAATATAAGGTTTGATGAATGCCACTAAATTGCTAGCAATATTTGTAAAGCTTCTTTCATGTTATTGAGCTTCTTGAACTTTATGGTTAAAATAGGGAAATTAACCTGTATTTTCTTTCTCTTGGGTTGAAATGTCACTTCCTCTTTGAGGGAAATAGGAGGTTGAGTAAGATGCTCTTGTTCGGAACACATAAAGCTGTTCATTGCTGTGCAAGAGGTCAACTGCAGTATATATGCTGTCCTTCAATCACTCTACAGATGTTCATGATAGTAACATTTCTTTGACTGTCATTAAACTATGATTGTTTATCAACTTTAAGGTTGATATTGGTGTCTACTTTGTCAGAATTTCAACACCTCAGCAATCCGTCACTTGATGATTTTTCTGCGGTGTACTTTGAACTTTGGAAATTTTCACTTATATCAGGAGGATTTTTTTTATGGGAGGGTTGGGGTGGGGGGAGGGGGAGGGCGTGCAAAAGATCTTATTTTCAGTTTTGAAGAAAGTCCTTGAAGTAATATTTCTCGCGAAGTTCACTCTTCCTTTCTCACCTGTATCTGGGGCATGAAGCCTCATCTCAGATTTTAGTTTATTATGCTGAGGATCTGAGTGCAGTGAGCATTCAGAACCTGAAAGCAGTTTCCATTGCTTTTTGTTGTATCCTTTACAATAGGACAAGCTATTTGGCAAGTAAAATTTCTGCAAGCTTCAAAATAACCCCCTAAGAGAGAACACTATTAGGTGAGTTTTGTCTCTGTTCAATTGCTGTTGGCCGATCATTGTTCCCTATTTGCTGTCTTCTTACTAATTTTTTTGGTTATTATGTATTCCAATTTTGCTTATCTGCCAAGAACAAAATAGTCGTGATGGTTTTCTTCACAAGTGGTCTCTTGGTTGGTCTACATGTGATATGCATTCTATATTTTGGCATCCTATTGCTCTAATCTTTCAGGCTTTGATGAATTTCTTCCATCAGAAAAATCAATGGTAGCTGACTATAGTTTTTTCAGTGAAAATGTTGTGCAGCAGGAGTACTCGTCACTTCTATCTTTTGCCGTTGTTGAAATGCAGTATGCCACTTCAGCAGATAACATAGCAGACACCTCAGCATTATCCAGCTCAGTTTCATTGCAGCCATTTGATCATGGTTAACAGATGGCTGTCTTGTTAGATTAGCAGTTAGGTAGCATAGGAGTTAGTGCAGTTATTGAAGTTAGTTATATAAATTACAGCTGTAATTCTCTAATGTATTTATCTATTCATTCTGATGTAATCTTTCTCTCACATCCGTATTGTATATAAACACATTGTATTCTCTCAATATATTTCAATGAAAAAGAAGAACTCCGTTTTCTGCACAACTGTGTTGTCTATCGTTTCAATATTGTTCATTATTTTGCTATTTCATTATCTTCATGGTATCAAAGAATCTTGATTTAGTAGAAGGATGAGTTGATTCATCTATTTTGAAATATCATCTTGCGTAATCTTCTGGATTTTCTTTGTAATCCATTTTGAATTCAATGGCACATCCAGATGTTTCTAGCCCTTATTATCTACATCCAAGTGAAAATCCTTCATTAATCCTTGTTCAACCTTCTTTGAATGAAAAGAACTATCATCAATGGTGCCGAGCTATGCGCATGGCTTTGATTTCTAAAAACAAATTGAGCTTTGTTAATGGAGCAATCAACGCACCCAATCGAGCCAGCAGCAATTGTGGAACCTGGAAGCAGTGCAACAATATAGTATTATCTTAGATTTTGAATTCAGTTTCAGCATCAATAGCTCAAAGTGTCATATGGATTGACACTGCTTATGAAGTGTGGGAAGATTTGTGTGAACGGTTCTCTCAAGAAGATTCATTCAGAATCTCAGATATGCAAGAAGACATCTATAACCTTAAGCAAGGATCTTTAACTATCAATGAATACTACACTAATTTGAAGACATTATGGGAAGAATTACTGAATTTAAGGTCACTTCCAATTTGTTCCTGTGATCCAAGATGTAAATGTCCTGTATTGCTTGAGGTAAAAGCCGCAAATGATGCAAATTTCGTTATTAGATTCATAAAAGGACGGAGAGATGAAATGGAATCAAATCTCAAGTATTATTGATCCTCAACCTTTTCTCACTGTGAATCAAGCTTTTTCTATGGCATCAACACATGAACGAACACTAAACTACAATGCTTCACATTCAGATGCTACTATTTTTGCTAGTCCACAAGGTTTTGTTACTAGAAATGGTTTTAATGATTTATGTGTATACACTGGAAATAGATCAAGGATTGATCATGTCATGAATAAGAATGGTAATACCAATGGAAGAAATAATTTTGGTTTTGATACAATGATGAATCAGATTGGTGGTAATATTAGTAGCAGAAGTTTTAATAATGTTGGAAATCCAAATTACAGAAAAGAAAATGGTCAAACTAGAAAATTGCACTGCATCATTTGTGGATTACAGGGACACACTATTGATAGATGCTATAGAAAACATGGTTTCCCTGTTGGATATAGAAATAAAGGCAAAAATCAGGGAGGAATGAGATTTATTCCTCAAATCAATGCTATTACTGATAATAATAGTTTCTCAGCTGTTTCTTCAATTGTAAGTTCAAATGCAGGTTGTTCTAGCATTTCTACAGATTCACAGCAAACTTCAAAGTTTGTCACACAAGATTAATACCAATATCTCTTGCATCTTATTCAATCACAACATTTGTCTTCAAATCTCAAGCCTAATGCTACTGTTGAACACACTTCTTCCATTAACCAAGTTAGCACTCTTTCAGCAAACTTCTCAAATCCTTCAAATCATGCATAAAATAAAGGTATACATTCATCTACGAACATACTTAGGATATTTTACTGAATATCAGTCAGTACAGCATATTTTTGTCAAGCTTCCTACTGGAAAACTAATTAAAGTTTCTCATATAGGAAAGGTTAAATTGAGTCCTTCCATTATATTAAACAATGATATTCACATTCCTATGTTTGCTTTCAATCGAGTTTTTGTTAGCAAACTCGTTCTGCAATTGAATTGTATCATAACCTTTAAATGTCATTTCTGTTTGCTTCAGGATCCTCATCTTGGATAGATGGTTGGATCTGCTAAAATGATCAATGGACTTTATCATTTTGAACCTCATTAACAAGATTCTGTCATCAATGTAGCCTATGCATCTTCCCATGGTCATTCTTGTAATAAGTCATTATTATGGCATTTTAGATTAGGGCATCTCTCTTATAAACAATTAGTTGAAATTCAAAATTTAAATCCTTCTGTTTCATTACCTGCAAATGATGTATTCTATCATATCTGCCCTTTGGCTAAACAACACAAAATGAATATGTATATATATGTGTATATGAATTACATTAACATTTTCAACGGCTTTTATAGTTGAAATAAAATAAAAGTATATCATTTCTTTAAAACCTTTTATTTTAATACGAACATATATTTCGATTCTAAAAAATAATACATCTTATTTTCAATTACATTTCAAGAATGATTGCATTAGAAATAAATAAATCAAGATACTTACAAAATATTCCATTGTTGTTATTTAAAAGGTATGGAACAAAAATTAATATAAGCCAATATAATTAATAAATTAGAACAAAAAAGGAAAAAAAAAATGCCATGGTAAATCTGTGGCAATCTGTCATGAAATTGCCACGGAATAATAAGTGGCAATTTTGTGATTCGGTGGCAAATTCATTGCTAATGTTTGGCATAATTTTGCCATGGAAATTGTTCCATCGCAAATCGGTGGCTAATGTTTGGCATAATTTTTTGGAGCCTTTTTTTGCTATCGATTTGCGACGGAATATGTTTTCATAGCTACTTGCTATAATTGCCATCACAATTCCGCTGCAAATAACCATGGATTTGCTATGGTATTTTTTCCCTCGCAAGTTGCTTATATTTTGCTGTTTCCTGGCAAAATCCATCGCTGATTGCCACGAAAAATTTTTCATCGCAAAAATTCGTGGTAGATTCACAGTTTTCTTGTAGTGGTAGTTCATAGAAATTCTGCTGGTATCACTCTTTCCCAAAAAAAGTATGCTCTTGATTTGCTTCAAACACATGGATATGTTTGTTGTAAATCTATTTCAACTCCTCTAGACAGTAAACAGAAGTTTGCTATAGGTGATTCTGAATTTTTTAGTGATGTATCCATCTATAGAAGTCTTGTTGATCGATTGTTGTACCTTACCCATAGCAGGCCTGATCTTTCTTTTGCCGTACAACAATTAAGCCAATTCTTAGCTCCTATTGTGCTCTAGATGCAGGCTGTTTATAGACTATTGAGATACATTAAAGGCACAATTGATATTGGCATTCATTTTCCTACTGATAACTCTTTCAAGCTACAAGTTTATACAAACTCCAATTGGGCAGGATGCATTGATTCTAGAAGATCTGTGACTGGTTACTGTGTTTATCTTGGCCAAGCTCTTATTTCTTGGAAATCCAAGAAACAATCCGCAGTTGCGAGAAGTTTAGCAGAAGCTGAGTTCGGAGCTTTAGCTTAAGCTATTTGTGAATTGCAATGGATCCTTCATTTCCTTCATGAGTTGAAGTTTGATTGTTCTTTACCCGTTCCTATTTATTGTGATAACAAAAGTGCCATTTATTTGGTAGAAAATCATGTTTTCCATGAACGGGCAAAACACATTGAGCTTGACTGCCACTTTGTCCGTGATCATTATCAAGGTGGTTGCATCAAACCTCTTCCCATTTCTTCAACTCAATAGTTAGCAGATATTTTTACTAAGGCATTACCACCTGCTTATTTTATTTTATTTTTATCTCATCTTAGCCTTGTCTTTGCATCCTACTTGCAGGGGGCTATTGAAATGCAGTATGGCACTTCAGTAGACAACATAGTAGACACCTCAGCATTGTCCAGCTCAGCTTCATTGTAGCCATCTGATCATGGTTAACAGATGGCTGTCTAGTTAGATTAGCAGTTAGGTAGCATAGGAGTTAGTGCAATTATTGAAGTTAGTTTTATAGATTACAGTTGTGATTCTCTAATATATTTGTTAGAGTTTTATTCATTCTGATATAATCTTTTTCTCACATCCGTATTGTATATATACACATTGTATTCTCTCAATATTTTTCAATGAAAAGAACTCCTTTTTCTGCACAATTGTGTTGTCTATCGTTTAAGTATTGTTCATTATTTTGCTATTTCATTTTCACTACAAGAAAAATGAATTTCATGAGAAAATTGATGGATTTGGTCGTAAATAATCAATTGCAACGGCATTGCAACGGAAAAATGCTTGTTGCTTTTGAAGAGGGTTGCAATTGCCTTTGCAACCATAAGTACCGTCGCAATGATCTATTTTCCACGAAAAATGCCTCTTTTCACAATCCTTTTTTTTTTCATTGCAAGAAACCTCAAATCTATCCAAATTAAATGCAACGGTTCTTTTTCCGTTGCATGGCCGTTGCAAATAGGTTTTTTTTAACGGATTTTGTTTGTCGTAAATACAATTATTGCTTGTTGCAAATATATTAATATTATAATTAATATTTATTTTAAAATAAATATTTAATTAATTCCCATCACTTTTAAATGTGTCCCTACTTCTATGCGTTTCAAAATTTTACATTGCATAATTTCTGACACTTATTATATAAGTGTGCCTAATTTTACGACACTTATATTTGTTAGTGTCGCCTAATTTACTAATATTTATTATATAGATTTTTTCCCGATGACACATTTTGTATAAGCATCTCCAAATTAGCAACCAAAGATTACACTTGAGTCCCTTTTTTTGCTACACTATGGTTGTGTAGCGTCCCAAATTTAGCATCACTTTTTTTTCCCAATATTTCTTAAAATTTACAGCATATGATTCCAGTAGGCATTCTACAATCTCATTAGCAGGGCGGCCAAATAGATTTACAAATTTAATCCTGTTTAGAAATCCTCTGCAGAATCCTCGAAACAAAATAGAACACAACATAATAGAAAGCAGAATAAAAATTTGTTGTAAAGAAAGCATCTTTTCCCCTTGTATTTGTGTTAAAAATTTGTTGTAAAGGAAGAACAAGGCTTTGTATAAAGTATTAGTTCCAAAGCCTAATAATATAAAGATAAAATAAATTCACTTTGACAAATTAAAACCACAATTGTTCTTGCTAAGAGTAAGATAAGAAAACCAAAACAAGCAAATAACAAAAGCTCAGTCAAAGTCCTCAATCAAAGGAGCAACATCGTTGCCACTGATAGGAGCAAAACCATCATTATCCATGGCACCATCCATGTCACCACTAGCACCCTTGTACATATTTGCAATTATGGGGTTGAAATTATGGTAATCATGTTTTCATTTTATATTTCATATCCTGCAAGAACAAATAGAAGTCTAGTTCAACTTAGCAACTTAAAAAATTGTCCAAAATAACTTCTTAACTTACAAAATAGTCTTTTGCTTCAAATGCTATAGATGTTATTATTTACAAGTCAAATTTCATCACGTGGTTTGCTGTATAGGAATACTTCACATAATAGTAATGCAGAAAAAGAGAAAATTGGTAAATCAGTCTATCTATCAATAAAAGTGATAAGATAATGAATAAACCAACCTCTCTCCTTTTGAAGTCGATGCCAGTGACAGTTCTCTGATTTAGCCTTGAGCTGTTCATAACTAAATATGGTTTGGGTACTTTCACCACCATTCTCATCCTGCTCTGGCTCTATTTCTAGTTCTGGCTTTGGCTTTGGTTCTAAAGCCTCTCCATTGGTCTGATCTGTCTCAGTATCCTAAACTTCTGAAGCTTCTTTAGAACCTTTAGCCTCTATAGGAGCATTTTCATTTTTGGATTCTCCTGCAAGCAAGGGTAAAATCTATCATATGCTTAACAACTCTTACAAGGGCTAAAACTCTGATGAAATAACCAAGGATAGACTAGCATATAACCAAGGATGATGAAATAACAAGGATGATGAAAACTCTGACGAAATATATCATTTTTGAATGGATAGACTAGCATATTACCAAGGATGATGAAATAACAAGGGCTAAAACTTTGAGCCTAAAAAAGAAATAGACCCAAGCAACTATTTATAAAGATTTAAGACAAGGGTAATGTCTACAGCAAAGTGCCAAGGGGTGACAATGCAGGTCCTCTTTGAGAACGTAGTGTACATTTCATAGATAAGGCACCAAGGGATTGTAGCCCATGGTGTGAAATGCCATTATTTTGATACAACAGTATACTTCCTACAAAATACTCAACAGATGACGTGTTCACAAATGTAACACAAACTAGGCCATTCAATCTTAAAAGGAATAAACATCAGATGTATAAGTATGACAAAGGAAAGGATGAAGTCAGCACATTAAATGCCATTAATAAATAACTTATAAAATGAAAATCATGATAGGCTGCCTCTCAATGGTCCTAAAGTAAGAAACAGAAGAACAATGCAATAGACCAAGATATGGAAATGGATTTCCAACATCTTGAAAATACAAAACACATGGGAAGCATCTTATATAAATTCTCAGTAAGCATTTACCTCTGCAGCATGAACAGTCCCAAAAAATAGCATAACCTTCTTTTGGAATGAGTTTCCATGTGCTTGTTACATGAAAAATAAAATGTTGTAACATGCTAATAAAAAAAAATTCACTATCATATAATGGGTGAGAAGGAAAATGTTCACCAATATGACAAACACAAGTAAAACAAGACCACCATGTAATGCTGTGAAAGTTACTTCCCAAATTGAGCATGTTGGCTCGAGTTCTATCAACACATTAGGTATCTCATTAAAGTCTAGCCAAATCTTTTGTTTAGTGTACACCACACAATGTTTCGTACCATTTATAAAAAAAAAAAAATTCCAAGTTCTCTCCAGGCTATCAATAGTTTTTAAACTGTTTTTCAACAAGGAATAGACTAATTGTACTAAGAAAGACATGTAGCTGTAGAATTTAAAAGGAGATTTATTTTGGAAAATACCATAGCTTTTGATGGATCCCATGAAAAATATGTTGTGAAGAAGTAAGGCTCGTTTCCTTCTGTCGCTTTGTATAGTGAGACCTTTGGAGACATCCCCTCCAAAGATGCACCAGTTGTACATATTTCTATAATAAACTTCAGAGGTTAATGAAGAAGAGCAATACAAGATTACCTGTATAAATTAACAAATGCCAGTAGCAAATCAAGTAATAACTGGCTAAAGAATTGACTAAAACAACAAACAAAAGCTACTTATCTAATTTCAAACGCATTTTGCTTCACCATGCTAAATGTAGCTAGTGTATTTTCATATTTTATACTCCGTGGGCTAGTTTTGCATATGGATGTTCTAGGCTTTGGATGATCAATTTTTCAGTCTCATGCAATATTAGGGATAATTATATATATGGACATTTATAGCAGCAGTGAGTGATGATCATCTACAGCATCTTTCCATCTACTTCTTAGATTTCCCCTAAGTGATAGGATGGGAAGGTGCTAAAGATGGTTCTCATAGCAAGAAAAAAAATTAAATCGAGAAAGAAGAGATGCAGCAGGTGGGAAAGAATGACATGATATTCTAACAACCGTATCTGGGTTATGGATACATTAGAGGAGAGACCAAAATGAACAGTATGATTCTTTTCATTTTCTGAAAGAGATTGAATAGCTGAATATGTAAGTTTTCTTTTGTTAAGGTAAATTTGATGACAAAAGTACTGGTATGGTATAATAGATGAACTAAGGGAGTATATAAAAACAAGCATCAACTATACATACTACAAATTAACCCAAAAAATAGTTGAGCAAGTAGGAAAAGTATTATTTTCTCCCTTTTGTCAACATATTGTGATCAAGATTGTATAGGGTGGCAACTATTGAGAAGCTTCGTTTTGGTTAAGATTGGTAAATAATATAAGAAACTAATCCCCTTGGATCTTTCCAGACAAAGGGAGGAAAATATAAAGAGCAAGGTTGTGAGGAAAATATAAAATAGATAGAAAACGAAGAAAATAGGATGAATAAAGCTCAGTTTCCTTCAAGTGTGCACAAAACTAAGCAGAAAACTAAGAAATAGCTAGACTATGTAGAAAACTAAGAGCTAAAGATTAATTAAAAAAAAAAGAAGTACAGAACAAAGTAGAAGATTTAAACTAAAAAAGGACTACAAAACAAACCTTAACAGCAAAGGATTTCCACTTGTTTATCCAAATGAGATCTTAGAAATTTCCACCTCAGCTGCAAGAATTGACTTCTAATCTGTCACAAGAATGAGCACCATAAGACGCTTGCGATGATGAGAACAAGATTCCACTCTAGAGATGCAAGCTTTTACAGTTTCTGCCCAATTCTATGCTTCAACCAATTTTTTTGTTGTGTCTCGCACCTATAACCATGTGGCAAGAGGCATCTCAATGCAAGCTCTTACAGTTTCTGCCCAATTCTGTGCTTCAACCAATTTCTTTGTTATGTCTTGCACCTATAACCATATGGCAAGAGGCATCTCAATCAGCTATAGGAATAACTAATTACCCAGGCAGAAAGCACATTACTTAAAACTGCAAGCTCGCTGGATCCATTTTAGAACTAACCCAAAGAAACTGTCTAGCTTCTTTTATTGCATTGGCATAAGAATCACTAGAGTATAGATTCTCAAGAATCTTGCAAGACTTCAATAGCCATTCTTCAGCAAGCTGAGCATGTGTGACATAGCCTCTTTTAGCCTACAAAAGATAAAGTTGAGGTACATATAAGATATTATAACACAGTTCACTATAGGATTTCAAATTAAAACCAATAATTAACCATAAAGGAAATATAACCAGGTTGGAAGAGATGAAGAGAAATATCTTAAAACCCAGTTGCAGATTAGTTTAAGTGGCAACCACGAACAGCAATTCGAAAACAAAAGAAAAAAAAATGGTAACCTAAACCTTTCTTGGTAGAGTTATCTCATTAGAACAAGAAAGCTGCTTCTGTGAATTCCTTGACAGGTTCTCAGGACTATGTTTCTTAGTCAAAAGAACTAAATTATTCAGTTCTGCCAGTGTGTGACGATAAAGGAGACAGTGTTTGTTAGCCTTGCATTCACAAAGGTGTTCCCAGTGCTATATCACAAAGATGAAACATCATCATTTATTGGTAAGAACCTAAAGTTCCATTGCTTAAGGTCCACATGATGTCTGACACTAACTATTAGTGGAATATAACTAAGCAAAGTAATAAAATGATATTGTGCATGTAGACATAGTAATGCAACATTAAAGCTGATTGAAACCTGAAAGAGTAGAGGAGGAGACAAGGGTTCAAAACTCATTAGAAAATCAATAGTTAATTGTCTACAAGAGCAACAATCAAGTCAATGCATAACATCAGCGGTATAAATTGAGACAATTAGCAACTGAAATAAAATAGATCATATTTCCCTAAGTGGTCCAACTTCTAACAAAAAACCATTTGAAGATGTTTTTTTTTTCTTTTTTAAAGCAATCAGTTGCATTAGCTACACTTCCATTACTAACAAAGCCTGCAATAATAGAGGACCATGAAATAGTATCTTTGCCTTCAAGAATATTGAAGGCTTCATAAATTCCTCCAAACTATTACACTTGGAGTACATTATGAAAAGAAAACTACAGACAAACACATCAAAGACCAGCTCGGGTTTAACAGACCACATTCTCATAAAATACATCATAGAACACCCTCAAAGCGTCTTTGAACCTAATACAACCAAAAAAACAAGTTTATCATTCAAGTCCTCATATAACCATTCGAAAAGAAACCATTTTTCATCACAAACCCATAAACCTGCTCCCCCCCCCCCCAATAGTCATTCCAAAGCTCTACAAGCAGAAAGCAAAGCCCGATAAGTATATCGATTACCATCCGAACTCACATAATGCATCATACAAAAGAATCTCTAGGAGTCCTCAAAAGAAAACTCTTATTACAACCCCAAATCGTCAAATTCCAAGGAATCATATTTGGCTCTGGAATTTTTTCAAATAAGTTAAATGCAAAATCAATACTACCACATTTAATGTAAAAATCAAGCAGAGTATTAGATGTAAAAGTACTGAAGCTAAACCCATTGGTCCTTAGTAAATGGAAGTGTATAATTTTAGTTTCTCTTATGCTAGAATTTCTTAATTTTGGCTGGTTCTTGAGTATGTTAAATGGGTTTAATGTAACAAGCATTTTAGCATTACAAAAAAATGAACACTTCGACCCCCTCCCCCCACCCAAATTAAAAAAAAAATGAAGAATCAATTAATTAATGGAGATACAAGAATTAGAAAATGAGTACCAATTGACGCAGTCTCGCAAAATTTTTCAATGAATTTCAAGACACAATCTTATGAAAAGAAAGAAGAAAAAGAACATACTTGTTACTCGAGGATTGCAGTAGCTCGCAACAACGTTTAATTAGTAGACAATTTCAGATAGAAATATCAGAGCATTTTTGGATTGTATTTAGGATTCCATATCACGTAACTGTAGGGCTTGGAGGGAATAGATGTTTTGGGAGCGAGGGAAAGGAAAATCTGAGAAGGCAGAGAAAGGTTTGAAAGGAAAAATAGAGATGGCGCCCCCAACCAACCATACCCCCATGGTTGAGGGTGCTAGCAATAAGCACCATCAACTAGACTCGAGCTAAGAAGAAACCCCGAGATGGAGATGGCACTTGGATTTCCATTTTCTTGAAGAAGCAGCACTATAAGAAGCTCGAGATGCCCTTTTTGGGCCTGAACCACAGTTGGGAGCAAATCGAGGATACCGAAATGTTGATTTTCGAGTTTTGCCTTTTCCTTTTTTGTTTTGAATAACTTTTTTTTCCATTTTTTTTTTAAGTTGTTGCAACGTGGGGGTCTTTGTTTCCACCAAGTTTTCTACTTTTTCCTTAAAACAATACTTTAATTTTTTATTTATCTTTTGAATTTTTTTATAAACATTTCACAATTACTTTCTAAAAAAAGCCATTTCACAATTAGTGCTATCCCTAAAAAAAAAAAAAAAAAAGAAGAAGTAAATTTAACAGAATAAAGTAAAAAAATAACATTATATATAATTTAATTTGAAAAATTGATTGCAACTAAGTTAGTCATCATAAAAGATAAAATGTTTTGTCAAAAATAATAAAATTATTTCTAACCAACAATAAATTTGTTGGAAATATAAGTTTTTATTAGGAAAAATATAATTGTGACCAAATTAGGAAATATTACATCGAAAATAATAGACTTATTTCCAACCGTTTATTTTTGTTAAAAATGGTAAATTTTCGTTACAAAACTAGGAAATACTTAATTATTTGTAGCAAAATTATTTTTATTGAAAATAATAATTTATTTACTACTAAAATCTATCCCTCACAAAAGAATGGTAGCGGTAACCATCTTTTCCTGTAGTGGCAAAAATTTCTTTGAAACCTTTTTAATATATATTCTTTTGGTACTCTTTTTTCTCCACAAGTAAATGAATAATTACAAGACTTGATTAATATTTGCTTATAAATCATAGTTTTAATAAATATTATTAATTTTAAATTTATTTTAAAATTCACTTAAGATTTATTTTTAAAACTACTTTAAATTAAATTAAAAATAAAATATCAATATTCAAATTATAATCACTACCATTTTTTTTCATTGCAAAAGGTTATCATTTTGGTCGTAAATAAAGATGATTTATGTAACTACATGCTTTGGTTGTAATTGGTTAATTTTCATTACATGGTATTAAAGGTACATGATATTTGCAACGGATATTTTTTTTGACGTAATTGAATGCTTATTTATAACTAAAATTTGTCTGACGTAAATAATATAATTGCGAAAATTCTATTTTCTTGTAGTGTTTTTCAACCGTTGCTGATATCAATTGTACGGTTACAAAACTAATGGCTTTAGGTAATCCATGGAAAGGTGAAAACTGAATTCAAGATTTGCCTGTTTTGATTGATTGATTTACATATTTGCTCGAATATCACTGTTATCCTACTTGAGAGCCTTCGTGTTTTGACCAATGCATTTCCACCTTTGCTTTATTATTTCTAGCGAAGATTATGTACGTTACCATACAATAATCAGCATTCTCTCAATAGTCAAACATCTAATGCTGCCTGTTGACAGTTGAATTTTATACTAGTGTCTGTTCTGTTTCCTCAGTTCAAGCATATTTTACTATATCTTACTTGTTCTGACAGGCTGCAGCTATGAGGTGTTTGGATAGCCACATTTAGGTCTTTATGAGCCAGTCCAATGGTTCTCAGGATCAAGCAAAGCTGAAATCGTTTCATTTCAGTTCTTCTGCATTGGACAACGCCCTTTCCCGCCATGGCATGTCATAGCATCTCTTTGATGGTAATCTTTGCTACCTCTAGCATGAAAGCAATTGAGCCTCTAAAGCTTCCGGGCATCATTAGAACTTCATGTGAAGTGTAGCTGGCAGCTTCAAAGTGTCCAGCAACCAGGAACAGGAATATTATACTAAGCAGGCTTGTTTTCATACTCTTTAGTTTGATCGGGCTTTAATCCTGATCTGTAATTCATTGAGTTTTTATACTCATTCAATTCGAATCAATTCTTAGATTGAGCTTTTTAAAAATTGTCATGAATTGATCAATGTCTAATGCTTTCAATCATTTATTGAGTGCTAAAGTTGGACATGAATTGTACTTTAATGTAAGCTTTAACGAAGCATGAGAGAAGAGCAAAATTCCAGAAGCTAAGCAAATATGCTATTTTGTAAGAAATATTAATTAGTACTGTGTGGCCAGCCAAGAAGTACATATATGTTGAGTGAAGGCACAGTGGATTACTTCCAACCACATTTTAAATTAAAAATTATGGCAAATAATTTTGGTGATTCTCAATTAGTTCTATTAGTAAATTTTCGTACTTTGATAATTTTGTATTCTCAATCACTTCTATTTTGTAAGAAATAATTCTAGTATTATTTTGAAAATTTTATATTTTTAATTAAAATATATAGTTATCTTATTTTTAATTCACTTTAAAAGATTTTTTTTTATTTTTATTTTTTTCTATCTTTTCTTTTTTAATTTTCCCTTTCTTCTTTTTCCTTTTCCTTGTTGCTGCAATTCTGTCAATGCAATTCCACTGAAGGTCCATATGAAAACACATCCTGCTTGCGGAGAAGACTTATCGTGGTCACCATGGACTTTTGGACCGGACCGACTAGTGAGACTGGTCAGACCATGAATCGGTTTCCAAACCAATTTGATCTTTTACTTTAAATCATTTTTTTTAAATCGTTCTATTTTTTTCAAATCGTTTTAAATCGATTGGTCTAATTAGAAAACCATTGAACCGGTTGGTCCAACTGATTTGAACTGTTCTCTCTCTTTTTTATTAGATAAGATAATATATTCATAAGAAAGAAATAAATTATACAAAAGGACTAAACCGTCTATAGTAATAGAGAAAATATTACAATTTTCTTCAAGTTTCGTTGTTTATACCTTTATAGACTTAAACTACACTATATTATTGATCAATTTTTTCTTTAAAATTATCATCATTTTAAAATTTTAAATTATAATATTATCAGTTCAATTACGATTCAATTGTAATCTAATTGCGATTGGATCATTGAACCCTGAACTAATAAATTTTTCAATTTATGGTCCAATTCGATTCTAAAAACATTGATGGTCACCGTGTAACTTATAAATAAAATATTAGTTATTTTACAATCAATAAAAATAAGACAAGTAAGCAGTGAATGACACCTCATTTATTCTGTAAATTCGGAGCCAAAATTTCCGGCCTGCCGAAACTTCAAAATAAATATCCCATTAATCCTCAACTCAATCCAAACGTTTTTGCATCTTCCGTTACTTCTTCTCTCGCTATATGATTCTGAACTATTTCCAAAAATCAAAATTACCCAAGGAGAAGTTTGGAATCTTTGGATCTTCCTCTCTCTCATCTGCTATTCGGTGGTGGTAAGGTTGTGTTTTGGCTGCTGCTGGATGCGAGACGGCCACGAGTAGAGTTGACAGCCTTCTCCTTCTCCTTTGCTTCCTAGAGTACATGTGGTAGAGAAGACGAGAAAAACACGGGGGTTTGGATATTCTATGTTTCATTAGCTAGTTGGTAGTAAGGCTGTGTTGTAGTTGTTCTTGCTACTTGGTAATGAACACAGAATTTTTCTCTGTTATTTCTTACTGTAAATCAGTGGACATTGCCACATTGGTTAAGATTTGTTTTTAGATTTTCTAAGATCACGAAAATTTGAATCTTCTGGTAGTAATTGTATTGGAGGTATAGTTTCACATTTTCTTATATATTTGAGTTTTCTTATGGGTGTCTCTTTTTTATTTTTCATCACTAATGCATTTACTTTAATTAATACCCCTATCATCGTAAAAAGGATGTCATTCTAGCAAATGACACCCAGATTAAGGAATTACTAAAATTTATATAATTATAATAGAAAACAACTATTATATCCATTAATAAAAGTAAATTCTCATTAATTAGATTGAGAATATACATATATTTTAATGAGTCAAATATTTATTGAGTAGTTGAAGGAGGGATAAATTAGAAATATACGTAACAAATGTATTTCTAATTTCTAAAATTGACAAGTATTTTGATACAACAAAAATAAAAAATTTTGACATCATTTTTAGGATGGAAGGGGTATGAATTAGAAAGCTTCTTTTGTTGGTTTGTGTATGGATATGTCCTTCTTTTAACTATGCACAGAAATTGTTTGATGAAATACCTCTTAGAATAGTTTGATATGTTCAAAAGTTGGTTCTTTTTCTTCCATATTTTCATTTACTACTTTTTGAGATAGTGCATATTTTGGGGTTAGCATGCTTTGTGTTGCCAAATCACTGGCTTGAACACCATTTTTGTGGTTTCATATTATTCTCGAACATCATTGTTGTCTGTTTAGAGGAACATGATAAAGTAATGGAGTTATTTGAAGGAAATCAATATTTTCTGCCTTCACCAACCCCACTCCTCCCAACCCACAAAAAAAAAAAAAAAAAAAAAAAACTTTGGTTGTTATTTTTATTTGGGGATGGCATTGTAGAATTTGATGCGGCAAATGTTGGGAAAAAATATCCCTATTACCCCACAGACTACTTGAGGGCAAAGAAAATCATCTCAACAAGAGAAACTCTTGTTTTGAGTGTAAAGCTTCAAAGAAAAATTGTGAGGGTTTGAAAAAATTCTCTGGGTACTCTTTAAGTATTTTTCTTAGGTTTGGGGTGTGAAAAAAATGTTATATTTGATATTGTGTGGTTGTAGTAATTTTTTACATAGTGTATATTTTTTTTAGTTGTCTTTTGACAACGGCCGTAGTTTTTCTCCATTTTGGAAGTTTTTCACGTAATATCTAGTTATCATATGCTTTGACGTATGCTCTGTTGGGAAAAAATATCCCTATTACCCCACATACTACCTTTAATAAAAAATAATCAAGCAACCATAGAAAAAAAAATAAAAAGACAATGATTTACATAAAAAAACTCCAAAAATAGAGAAAAAGTATGACCGTTGTCAAAAGATAACCGAGAAAAATATTCACTATATGAAAAATTATTATAACCACACACTATTAATAGCAAACATGGTTTCAATTAATTTGTAAGCTTTGGTTTATATCTTTGGTGAAAATACATATTATGATCGTATAGCGATAGCCTAAATTTTGCAGAGGTTGTACCCAAGAAGCCTTGAACAAGTATATCTATAAATTGGTTCAATCATTTGAATTTGTATTATCATCATTTGGTCCTAGTTTGTGGGAGCAGCAACGATATGGTTACAATCAAAAGAAGGTTCTGAACACATAGCATTAGGCATAATATTAAATAAAAAAAAAATGAAAGATTCTTGAAAGTTTGCAAATGGACTGATATTAGTCTCTAATTCAACAAAAATATCCGTCATAAAGTTCCGTTTTCCCTAACTCAAAGCTGTTACAAGCATTTTTCTACCACAAACTGTTTGCCAAAATATCTATGATGTTGTCCCACATGCTAATTCCACACCTTTCCTCTGTAGACAAATCTGAGAAGAATTACTAAATTGATCAATCAACCATATAATCTAAAGGCAAAATGGAGCTTCTGCAGTAAGTCCTTTTTTGACGGACAATTAGATCACGAAGATAGTAATCGACAATTAGAGCCCTCCCAATGAAAAAGGAAAAAAAAAAAAAAAAAGACTTTAGATACAATCTTATTCTATTTAAAAATAGGGATATATAATCCACTAGATCATGATATACTACATAAGTGGAATTTGACTTTAACAAATCCGTCATATTTACCTCAATTCGAAAACAGATCTTAACCAATATTCATTGATTTACATCAAGAAATAAGAGAAAAATTCTCTCAACAATATTAAATTTCACTATTAGAGTAAAAATGCAGGGGAAGCCCCTTTGTTTTTCTCGTCTTCTCTGCCACATGTACTATGGGAAGAAAGGTGAAGGCTGTCAACTCTACCCCAAGCCGTCTTGCAGCAACCAAAACACAACCATACCACCGACTAGCAGATGAGATAGAGTCTGGGGAGAAAGGCGAAGGCTGTCAACTCGACTCTAGGCTGTCTAGCATCCAGCACCACCCAAAACACAACCTTACCCCCGACTAGCAGATGAGATAGAGGAAGATCCAAGGATTCCAAACTTCTCCTTGGATAATTTTGATTTTTGGAAGTAGTTCAGAATCATATAGTGAGAGAAGAAGTAAAGGAATAGGCAGAAACTTTTGGATTGAGGTGAGGATTAATGGGAGATTTATTTTGAAGTTTTTGGCGGGTCAGAAAATTTGGTTAAAAAATTCGAATGGAGTCAATTGACGAATTTCAAAACAAGATTAGTAACGGACGTTAAGGATGAGTCAGAGACGTAAATGGCCAAGCAGAATAAATGAGGTGTCATTCATTGTCAACTGGTCTTATTTTTATTGACTGTAGAGTAACTAATATTTTGTTGATAAGTTACAAAGGGACTACCATAAATCTTCTCGTGCGTGCAAAAAGCAATCACGGAGATCAATGAAATCATTTTTTATATTTATTTTTTCTTTTTCTTTCTTTCTATCCTCTTCTTTCTTAATTTTCTCCTTTCTTCCTCTTTTTTTCCGCTGCAACTTCAGACCCATCAAGCAAATTGAGGTGTCGCATCCTCAATGGCCATGCGTTATTTCTCAATGGCCATTCTTTGCTACACGAATCTAATAAGTATTGCAGAAGACTCTTCTGAAACACCAAAATATGGAGTCCACTTTGGAACTCACATGAGAAATCTTAGAAGCATCCATATTCCCTTCATCCATAGACGAATATAATCTTCCTCCAAAGAGGGATGAATAAAAATAAGTCTTGGATCCATCCAGCCAATGGAGATGCTGCCTTTCAGGCTTACCGTGAGAATCTCCCATGAGTAAACTTACCTATAAGTTAATATTTGAAGGGTAGCACTAGCTCTTCAATCCCTGCCTTTGTGAAGAAAATAACTAGCTCCCATTTGAAAGTGGAGATCTGCTTGATAAGTGACAAAGAATAAGAGAGGAAGAGTGACGCTAAAGATTTCCGTCCCATCCTGAATCAGATGAGGCAGATATGACCATAGATGGCGGCGATAGATCCCTCTCCGAAGAGAGAACTAGGGTTTTCATTGGGGTTCAATTTTGTTCTACTTACCGCAACTTCAGACCCATGAAGCAAATCTGGATTTGGTTGTCACAATAGGTGTAAGGCTTATTCTCTTCTTTTTAGTAGGGATGGAGTCTGCTTATCATTGGCAACCAAGAATCATGCATGCACATAAGATATATACCAATACAAAATATTCAACCATGTGTTGCGCCCAACACTCGCCAAATGTTCAAAATTTCAACTACTCTAAATAAGATTCATATTACCCTAACAAATGGAATGGGCCAATCTACATCGTCTTGGAAGTAAGGCTTATCCTCTTTTGTTTGTACCATTTTAGAGGCAATTTGAGAGTGTGCCATTCTGTCTGTCAAACACAAAATTTTTCAGACTTGGGAGGGTGGAGAAAAACATGGTGAATGAAAACACCTTGGTTTAAAAAAAAAAAAAAGAGGATTAAAAGTAATTTATCTTAAAGAATTGAGGCCCCTAGCTGTTTAGAGTCTGTTTGGATTGAAAGAAAGGAAAAGGAAAGAGAGGAGAGGAAACCAATGCTTATTTATGGTGTTTTGCTAAATATAGAATTACGAAAAGAAAGGAAATGTTTTTTTTTTTTTATGTAAATGTAAATATATTAATATATATAAGAGAAATTTACATGGGTTACTAGTTGACAGTCAAGGAGACTGTCAGCTAGTGGTACTAAAAAAAACAGGATTCAAAGGTTTGCAGGACACCAGGGTACAAGTTAAAAATAACAGTGTACACATGTGTTTTAATTTTCTTTATAATCTGCGACGATAGGCAAACCACATCCTCAAAAATGGCTTTATTACGAGCACACCAGATGTAGTAGAAAGTTGCTGCCAAAGCAGTGGATCTAACCTTACTGAACCACGACGTACCACGATTGCCACGCTTATACCACTTGAGACAAGACTTGGCCGAGTTCAAACTGAACGGTAGACGAAGCCACCATTTCACTTCCTTCCAAATTGCTGCAGAAATTGAGCATCTGAAGAACAGATGATTAGTCGTTTCCGGATATACCTTACATAGAGGACAAGATAAGTCATCCATCCTGAACACAAATGTATCCTTAGTCTTCAGTCTACCCTTAGCACACAACCAAAGGATGAATGAGTGTTTGGGAGTCAGTCCTTGCTTCCATATGGTATTAGCCCAATACGCAGTCCGTGCACTTGAACGAAGATAGTCATACGCAAGACAAGTGAAGGAGTTATTGCTCAGAGCCCAAGAATGAAGAAGATCAACCGCAGCTTGAATATCCAGTTCGCGCTCCATAATCATATCCCTAATTGTTAACAGCCTGCGAAACAATGGTGAGAATTCCTCGTGATGATCACACTCCCAAACCGATCTGTCCTTCAAATAGAAGTGGTTCACCCATTTGACCCACATTGATTGTTTCTCCGCTTGGATGTCCCAAATGATTTTGGTCAGTAGTGCTTCATTCCAAGTGTGCAAGTTCCGCAATCCCAGTTCGCCCTAAATTTTTGGAAGACAGATATTCTTCCAAGCAACCATAGATTTCTTTGAATCCCACAGGAAATCCCTAGCCATCCTATCTAACTGACATGATCGCAGATGGTGTAGGGAGAATAGATAACCAGAAGCACTCAACACCTTGGAGAACGGATTGGATCAGTTGGAGGCGGCCAGCATAAGAGAGTGACCGAGCAGACCAACGTCCAATGTACGAGACAATACGATCAAGTAATGGTTTGTAGTAAGTAAGACTAATCCTGCCATTCATGATTGGTAGGCCAAGGTATCGAAATGGAAATTCCTCAATGGGGATTCCAGTAGTATCACGAATATTCTCCTGCTCATTCACACTAATCCCGGCCAGATAGATACTGGATTTATCCTTATTGATTTCAAGACCCGAACATCTTTTAAATTCATCAAGGCAATCAAGTAGAATGCGAATAGAAGAGCAGTCACCCCTAGCAAACAACATAAGGTCATCCGCAAAAGCAAGGTGAGTAATCTTTAACTTCTTACACTTGGGATGATAATTGAATAATTTTCCAAGTGTGTGCACTTTTACCACCCGCAAGAAATATTCTAAGCAAATAACAAACAAAAGGGGGGATATTGGATCACCTTGGCGTAGACCCTTTGCACCGGTAAAGAAACCATGGACAGTCCCATTGATAGCAAGAGAGAAAGAAGTAGTCGTGACACATTGCTCAATCCAGTTCACAAAGAGAGGAGGGAACCCAAGCTCATGGAGTAGATCCAGTAAAAAAACCCAATTAACAGAGTCATAAGCCTTATGTAGGTCCACCTTTATTGTGCATCGAGGAGACACTCTTCTTCTACTATACATACGCATGAGTTCCTAGACCATCAAGATGTTGTCTGTCATGAGTCTGTCCTGAATGAAAGCAGATTGGGAAGTGTCTACTAGGTGTGGTACAACCAGTTTAAGTCTGTCAGCCAGGATCTTAGATATAATCTTGTAGGTCACGTTACAGCAAGATATGGGTCTATAGTCACATACCCTCTCAGCATGATCGAATTTCGGAATCAGGGTGATAATAGAATGGTTAATCTGCTTAGAATTTTCCCAGAAGTGAAGAATTCTGATATAGCATAAAAAAGGCTCTGGCCAACCGTACCCTAAGCTTTCTTGAAAAACAATGCTGAGTAGCCATCAGGGCCAGGGGCTTTACAATCACCAATGTCCTATAGGGCTAACTTGATATCCTGTATGTTGACATCCCTAACCAAGTCCACTGTCATATCATGAGGAACCATTGGCCCAGCTCTTACATAGTCCACATTGATTTCCTGGCAGTTTATCTTTGTTCCAAGAGTCTTTCGAAAGTAACCCACAAATTCATCAGCAAGATCTTTTGGGCTATTAGTCATGTTGCCATCATCCTTCCGAATTGATGCAATGAAGCTCCGCTTTTTGTTTCGTCTGAAAATGTTGAAAAAGTAACGAGTGTTTTTATCAGCATGAGCCACATACCTACCCTTAGCAAGTTGCTGGTAGAACTTCATTTCTGCCTCCGCGATACGCATTGCCGAAATTTTACAATCCTTGAAATGTACCATAAGGTTATGATCCACAGGATTGGCAAGTAGAAGCTATTGGGCATTGACAACCGCCTGGTTTGCATGTTCAACACGGTCAGACAGATGAGAGAATTCCATATGGTTTAGCTTTCGCAAGTCACGCTTCAGCATTTTCAAACGACGACAGAGGGTGAACTGGTGAAAACCCACGTATGTTTGTTCCCAAACCTGTTGCACAATATTCTGGAAAGAGTCATGGTCGGTCCAAAGATTGAGGAATCCGAAAGGACGAACAGCTCCCACATTGTTCTCAACCACCGACCAAATAGCCGGACTATGATCGAAATGCAACAAATAGGTAAAAATTCCACCGATGCCCGGGTAGAAGACTGAAATCATGCCTCATTACCCATTACTCTATCTAGTTTGGACCACACCCTAGAATTTGTCCAAGAGAATCTCGGTCCGACGTAGGGTAGGTCTTCCAAACCAGTTTCATCATATAATGTCGCAAAATCCCTAATTTCATATGAAGAAGGTTGTGAACCGCCAAGTTTATCATCTACATGCAGATAGGAATTAAAATCTCCAAGAAGGATCCATGCCTCCGACATAGAAGACGATAGTGACTGGATATCATCCCATAAGCTCCTACGAGCCACTACGTAATTGTAAGCATAAATGAAAGTGAAGAAGTATATAGCATGAGTAATCTTACAAGTTATGATCACAAGTGATAGCCTCGAGGCGAACAAATGGATTAAATGGACATCCACCTTTGCACCATTCCATAAGATGACAATTCTCCCACCTTCCGCCTTCATCCAAATTATGGATAGTCGACCAATTAGGGAACTTGGTTTGTAAAATGTTGTGTAGCCCAATAGAAGTGAGCTTAGTTTCTAGTAATCCAATAACATCGATACAGTTGTTTAGAAATGAATTTCTCGAACACCATAGTGCTTGAGGGTCTTATTGAACCCTCTAATATTCCAAGTAAGCTACTCTCATTGGGGATTATTTGGTGCCCGTTGGGCCCCAAACAAGTCACTATTGCTTCGTGCATTTTCCTT